>JAXCMG010000052.1:472799-503329 GCA_034642415.1 Podarcis siculus | reverse complement strand
AGAGAGAGAGAGAGAGAGAGAGAGAGAGAGAGAGAGAGAGAGAGAGAGAAGCTGTTACACAAAAGCAAAATGCTTCCTTCCCTTTCAATGCCTCTAAGAGGGCACAGATGTAGATACTGTATTGGAGTGCACAATCCCCATTAGCAACGGCAAGCATGGCCAGTGACCAGGGATGATGGGAGTTGTCGTTCAGCAATATCTGGAGGGCCAGGTGTAGACCAGATGTAGAGCTTGAACGGGAAACATGTGGCCCTCTAAATGGTGTTGGACTGCAGCTCCCATCATTTGGAGGGCTGGAAGTTCCTCATTCCCACTTTAGAGAAGGAATTAAGCTGCCTCAAAAGCACCAACAAATAATACCTGTTAGGCTTAAGCTTGTCTCTCCTGGGACCTTCCCAGCTGAGTCCTTTGGATAACTGCACTGGCGTTCTTGAATGAAGGGCTATGGGTTCTAATCCTATGCCATCTGTCTGGAGGAGGCATCCCGTGACACGCATCACTTCCCTGGATAGAAGCAAGGCAGGCTGCTCTGAGAAACAGAAAATGAAACAGAAACACTCGACTGGCCTGCGGTGTGTGCATTGCTGATGCTTTCAAAGATAATGCTTTGCAGAGCCAAGCAGAATCACAAAAGAAACAGATGGGCAGGGAAAGAGTGGCCCTGGCTGCAGTCGTGGGAGATCTCCCACTGCTAGACATAAACAGGGAAATGTTAATCTCAAAGAAAGACAAGAGTGTGATCGTATGTGCACATTTAAATCCCACATTTGAATCTGGAACCATCTGAGGCTGGTGACAACTACCCCATCTTCAGTGGCATCTGCGATGGCACTAAAGGTCTCCATCTGAAATGCAACAACCTGCATCTAAAATATTTACGCTAAATATTTTTAGATCAGCACATCCAGGTTTGGAATAGAGAGAGAGAGAGAGTCCTCTTTATTTGTGGAAGGTGAACAAGGGAGAGTTCCTTTTGCATCTGGTGACAGGATCTACTTTTTTTAAAATAGGGAGAATTTTCTCCTGTTCTTTATCTCCCCTTTTCACATCCACCAAGAATTGTGTGTTGGGGGGGGGGAATACCTTTTGTCATTGGTGGCAACAGGAGGGTGTTTCTCTTTTGGGTCACGGGGTGAGGGGAAGAGTCCTGATAGGCCGGCAGCACTGATGATGCCGGTGATTTAGACAGCACCATCCACGTAAGTTGCTCTGGAGAAAGAATGAGATGACAGGTCCAGGCCTCTGAGCAGTTTACAGTCTAAAAATAGGCAGGAGGGAGACAACAGATGATGGGAAGCCGGGAAAGGGTATGTCATTCTTGCACTGCAACATCAGGAAGTGCCTTGTGTTGAGTCAGGTCGTTGGTTTGTCTGACTCAGAGTTGTCTACATTTGGGACGATGGAGATGCAAATGGAGTGGCCTCCAGACAGACTGTTGGACTCCAGTTCCCATCAGCCTGTATCTCCAATGGTCGATGGGAATTGTAGTCCAATGTCCATCCTTACTGGGGGATGTCAGGGATTGAACTCAAAAGCTCTTGCATGCAACTGAGCTTCGGATGCTGCTAATCTGCACAGAAATCTGCCTTACACTGTGTCACAGCATTGGTCTACCTAGTGGGTTTGCTGGATCTCAGACAGGGGTCTTTTCCAGCCTAACTACTAAGGGCCACATACCTTTCTGGGTAACCTTCCGGGGACTGCATATCAACAGTAGAAGAAGAGGAGAAGAAGAGTTTGGATTTGATATCCCGCTTTATCACTACCGAAGGAGTCTCAAAGTGGCTAACATTCTCCTTTCCCTTCCTTCCCCACAACAAACACTCTGTGAGGTGAGTGGGGCTGAGAGACTTCAAAGAAGTGTGACTAGCCCAAGGTCACCCAGCAGCTGCATGTGGAGGAGCGGGGAAGCGAACCCGGTTCACCAGATTACAAGTCCACTGCTCTTAACCACTACACCACACTGGCTCTCAGACAGGACAGAGGCAGAAGTGGGCAGAGAAACACATATAAGGTTTATCTTTGCATAGTACCCTAGCTATTCTCAGCCCTCCCTCTCTGTCCTCCAAGAAGCATCATTAGAGTTCAAGGACAAAGTCCAGCCAGGCAAAAACACTCTGGACGGTGTAGAGCAGGGCCAGATGTGGACTGGGAAGAGGAGGGGTGGTTTGGGAGAGTGCAGAGAGCTAGAGGAAGAGGACCAGAGGGCTGCATTTAGTCACCAGACCTGACGTTCCTCATCCCTGAATTAAAATGTCACAAAATTGTGAACAAAATGTTGAGTTCTCCAGAACTTTTCCATTGGCTGGATGTTAATCAAATTGGATTTGGTGTTCACAGGGAAGAGAGAAGGGGAAACTGGGCTTTATGTTGAAACTTAAAGGTTGGCTGTTCGTAACAGCTTGGAGATGGAGTGTAAGGAAATATATGGGAACATAAGAGCACAAAAAGAGCTTGTTGGTGGGTCAGGCCAGTGGTCCATCTAGTCCAGCATCCTGTCCTCACAGTGACTGACCAGATGTCCTAATGGGAAACCCATAAGCAGAATTCCAGCACAAGAGCCCTCTCCCTTCTTGTGGTTTCCAGCAACTGGCATTCAGAAGCATTGCTGCCTCTAACCGTGCAGGCAGAGAATAGCCATCACGACTAGGAGCCCTTGATTGCTCTCTCCTCCATGAATTTGTCCCATCCTCTTTTACAGCCATCCAAATCGGTGGCCATCACTGGTTCCTGGGGGAGCGAGTTCCACAGATTAACGGCATGAAGTTCTTTTCTCTGTCCGAACTCTTCCAACATTCCACTTCATTGGATGTCCACGAGTTCTAGCATAAGAGGAAAAAACTTTTCTCTAACCACATTTGGCTTCATGTCTGTTTTGCTTCAACTTCAGATCCAGGAGCGACAGGCGATTCACTGAGTTGGTGTGTGACTTGTTTTTCAGGCTGGGGGCCGGTTTACAAAATGACCCCCGAGACATGAGAAGTCAGAGGGGATGAAGTCGTGATAGGAGGGATCACAGCAGTAGCAGAAGAGCACATTATTAACTGGGGTGTGTGGTTTTTTTTGGGGGGGGAAATGTTTTAGATAGTTTTTGCATTTTGTTTTTAAGTTGTGTATCTGTTTACCGACCTGGAATCCTTGGGGAGAGAGGACAGGCTACCAATTCAATAAAAGAATAAATAGCAAGGATTTGCTTGCATGCAACATCCGAGCTCCAGAGCTGTCCAAGGTCCATTGCTCAGGCTCAAGAAGGAGCAAAGCTGTCACTGACATGGCAGGAGGCTTCACAGCTTGTGATGGGATTTGTCAATGTTGGTGTCTCTCGATTCCCCCCCCCCCCAATCTTATGTCTGGTTCTCCATCACTCTGCATCAGTTTGCATTTAAAAAAGCAAAAAATAACCAGCATTTTACTGTGCATTCCTCCCAATATAGGAGACTGCCTTAAAAGTGAATTAGATCATTGCTTCATCTAGTCCAGTATGGTCTACACTGACAGGCAGCACCTCTTAAGGGTTCCAAACAGGGGGACATTCCTAGCCATATGCGAAGGACGGAGCTTGGGATCTTCTGTGTGAAAAGCAGGTGCTCTACCACAAAGCGCTGACCCTTCCCACCATAGGAAACTGCTCGTTCAATTGAGTCAGTGTTGTCTACTCTGACTGGCAGCAACTCTCCAGGGTTAATTTTAACTTTTAATTTCTTACATGCGCCAAGGGGCCCACGGTGGTGTGAAATGGTTCTCTTCCCCAAATTTTAGTCTCACAACAACCCTGTGATATAATACATATAGGATAGTGTCAGGCTTCAGGGTATCGGCTTCCTCCCCTGTGGCCATAGATAAGCAGATCAAACAAAAAGAAATTCTTACAAGTTAGTTTCTTGAATAAACACAGTGAGGGACAAAGGAAAGCGTCTACCTAGGAATGGCGGTGCTCCCAATTAAGGCTCACACCCCTTCCGTCCCTATTAATCTACGTCACTCCTACGTCTTGTCATCTGAGCTTATACCCTCTGCGCTTTCTGTTCCGAGACTTTCTGAGCTCTTCTTGACCTTGGGGAGATTGGAGGAATGCTGTCCAATGACTGTGAATCTGTTAACCCTCTCTCTTCCAGTGTTTCCTCTCCTAGCTGTTCCCCATCCAGTATCTCCCAGCTTCTGCCTTCTGAACTATGCCCCTCTTTAAGCCACTGTTTCAAATCTATACTGTCCTCCTGCTCCTGAGAAGATTCAGGAGATTCAGAAGAGCAGGAGCAGAGGGAGGGGGGGGCTCCCGCCATTCCTCCTCAGTGCAGTTCTCCTCAGCACAGTCCCTGACAGAGAGCTAAATTAGTAGAGCATGAGACTCTTAATATCAGAGTTATAGGTTTGAGCCCCATGTTGGGCAAAAGATTCCTGCATTGCAGGGGTTGGACTAGATGACCTTCACGGTCCCTTCCAGCTCTACAGTTCTTTGATTCTATGATCCTATACCCTTTTAATGTGTTTATGGGAGGGGCGGTGATTGTTTTGTTTATGTTTTGTATTTTTATCTTGTATTTTTATGCTGTGAACTGCCCTGGGATCTATGGATGAAGAGTGGTATATACCAGTGTGTGTAAGTAAAACTACAGTGGAAAGAACAGTGAGCTTTATAGCTGAGTGGGGACTGAAATCTTGGTCTCCAACGCACTAACCACTAAAGCACACTGCCTTCAGGCCAGAACTCCCCCAGCCTGGTGAGACCAAGGCTTTAACCTAGGACCTTCTGAATCCAAGCCAGATGCTCTACTGCTGAGCTACAGCCCAATCATATTGCATGCTTACTCAGACGTAAGTCCTGTTGTGTTCAGGATTGCAACCTTGTTGTTGTTGTTTAGTGGTTTAGTCATTTAGTCGTGTCCGACGCTTCATGACCCCATGGACCACAGCACACCAGGCACTCCTGTCTTCCACTGCCTCCCACAGTTTGGTCAAACTCGTGCTGGTAGCTTCAAGAACACTGTCCAACCATCTTGTCCTCTGTCGTCCCCTTCTCCTTGTGCCCTCCATCTTTCCCAACATCAGGGTCTTTCCCAGGGAGTCTTCTCTTCTCATGAGGTGGCCAAAGTATTGGAGCCTCAGCTTCAGGATCTGTCCTTCCAGTGAGCACTCAGGGCTGATTTCCTTAAGAATGGATATGTTTGATCTTCTTGCAATCCATGGGACTCTCAAGAGTCTCCTCCAGCACCATAATTCAAAAGCATCAATTCTTCGGCCATCAAACTTCTTTATGGTCCAATTGCAACCTTAGAAGAGCCCTTATTGTTCAGCCCCTGTTGAAAGTCCATTCTGCAGCGAAGGTCCTCAGTGGCATCTGCCAGCATCCCATCAAATAGTGTCGGAAGATCCCAGGTGAGTTTTGTGAGGGAAAGCAGACAGGTCTGGGGCTGCCAAATCTGGAGAATACAAAGCACATTGACTTCTTTCCCCCTCCTCGCTCCCCTTTCAAATATTTAAAAGCATGTCAGAAAGGAGAGGGAGAATCATTGTTGTTTTTCATCCACCAAAGGTAGGACAAGGAAGACAGATCGGGGCTAAGCTGTGTCAGAATGTTCGAAGTGATAAGATCAGCCAAGCAGCCTGGGCGATTCACTTTCCTGAAGGGTTTCAAGAAGAGACTGAATGGGCACTGCGAGAGGTGGCCTTTTGGTACGGGGTGGGGAGAGCTTTTTTAGTCTGACGGCCAGATTCTCATCTGGGCAGCCTTCCAGGGGCCACCTGCCAGGGGTTGGCAGGACTAGAAGGAAAAGTGGGTGTGAATTTTAACAACTGTGTAGTAGGCGAGGTTCTGCAAACCCTGACAGCCGCCTCTCTATCCTCCCTCCAAGCAAGCAAGAAGAATTGTCAGAGTTCAAGGACCCACTCCAGCCAGGGAAAAGCAAGAAAGGAGGGCTGGTGAGGGGTGTGGCCTGGGGAGAAGGGGGTGTGGCTGGCAAGGCCTGAGGGCCACATTTGGCTGCTGGAGCTGAGGTTCCCCATCCCTGTTTCAGTACGTTAGATACCCTGCTAGATGGTGTGGCTGTGATTAGGGTGATGATCAACATTATTAATAACAATTTCTATTTATGCATTAAATGCGTGATTGATATTGACCTTGAAGTGCTCTGGCAAATGAGGACACCAGCAAGCCTGAATCCAGGGCAAAAACACTTTGGATGCTTCGAGCAATAATTACAGGAAAGATTTGCTTAAACTTTAAATTGGATTTTTAATTAAAAAAAATCAATTATAGCCAGCCCCCCTCTCTCTCCTTCACCCTCCCCTCTCATACGCCTTTAAAAAGAATTAAATAACCTGATTTAAAAATGAAAACTGCACTTATTACAAACAGACGTGCCTAAATACCATAGTTATCAGAATGGCTTACAAAGACATTTGTGGTGGTGAAGTACCTGTAGACTTTGCTCTCTAAATATAGCACAGCAGGTCATATATTTATGATAATGGCAGGCAGGCAGGGGGCACTCTTGGCCTTACCTGGAGATGCCCAGGTATTGGGAAAGGCTAAGGGGGACGCGGGTGGCACTGTGGGTTAAACCACAGAGCCTAGGACTTGCTGATTAGAAGGTTCGAATCCCTGTGACAGGGTGAGCTCCCGTTGCTCAGTCCCTGCTTCTGCCAACCTAGCAGTTCTAAAGCATGTCAAAGTGCAAGTAGATAAATAGGCGGGAAAGTAAACGGCATTTCTGTGTGCTGCTCTGGTTCGCCAGAAGTGGTTTAGTCATGCTGGCCACATGACCCGGAAGCTGTACGCCGGCTCCCTCGGCCAATAAAGCAAGATGAGCGCCACAACCCCAGAGTCGGTCACGACTGGACCTTATGGTCAGGGGTCCCTTTACCTTTAGGGGAGAAAGAATCTACTTTTCATGCAGAAGGTCCCAAGTTCAATCTCCATGTAGGGCTGGGAAGCGCTTCTGCTGGAAGCATCTTCATGAGCTGCTGCCAGTCAGTGTAGACAATACTGAGGTAGACGGACCAGTAATGTGACTCCACAAAAAGCAGCATCCTATATTGGGGGTTGCACCTGAGCTGTTGTGCATGCAGTGCTTCAGGTCTCTTGCTGATCTGCAGATGTTCCTAATGAACACATGTTAGAACAGGAGTCCATCCGACTGGCAGAACAGGGTGCCGGACTAGGTGGGCCATTGGCCTGACCCAGCAGGCTCTTCTGGTGTTCTTCTGTCCCACCCCACCCCCATTGGAAGTGCCCTGCATCCCATTAAAATAGTGTTCTCCCCTTCAGAGATGTCAGCTCTCTCCGATAGCGAGAGCAGCAATGTGGCCATCAGTTTTCTTCTGGGCAGAGCAGCATGGGCTGTGGGGAACCTTGGAGTGGGGCATCTCTCCACTCCCCACCCCTCATCACCCAAGCAGTGTGGATCTGCAGCTGAGCCCCCCTGCCATCCCCCAGATCAGCCTGGTTACGTGGCCTTTGACTGAGTTCATTGCTATACCCCGGGGCTTCCTCTGCAGTGCTGGGCTCTCTCTGTGTGTGTTTTATGGGTCGTGGGACTTTGCCAACAGTTGAATCACAGCTGAAACCTCGCAGAGCAGTCAAAAGAAATGTTGAGGCTGGGATTATGTTACCCGCCCTCCCTGTAAAAGACTCTATAAAGGGTCCATTAAGCAGCCGAAGGACCTTTCTTTTTGGCTGAAGGCTTCTGCTGGAGGATGGAGATTGCTTTGGTGGCCTTTGTTGGGATAAGAGTGTGGGAGGAGGGCTCTCCACAACGACTCCTGGAACGTGACTTCAGAACTCATCTCTAGAATTCATCGCTTTGTCATCGCTTTGTCTTGTCCCTTGCAGGGGGGCAGAATGTTTGTGTGTACTGAGCCCCCTGTTGGCTTGAAGACCCCAAGTGCTTGTTTTTTTTCAGGTGCCCCAAAGTATCAATTTGGGGGGGTTTGCAACCTTGATGGGGGCAAGACTGCAGGATGGAGGACAACCCTTTCATTACTTTGTAGATGTGGAACCCTGGTAGTACCTGGTAGCCATGCAGTCATGTTCAGAGGTCATAATATCCAGATTTTGTGGACAATTGAGGACCCTTGTGGGATACCAAGATGCATCTGTGGGGGCTTCTTGATAGTTCCACTGCCCTTGGAAATTTGGAGGAAGTTGTGGGCTGGGAGAGGACATTCTCTCTGGCAGCCCTTAAACTGTGGGATACCCTCCTCACAGAGGTGAGTCCAGTACATTATTATACAGTGATTGTCTTATGCTGAAGAGACCTCTTTACTCTGACCTTTAACACACACACACACAAACAAACACACACACACACGTATGAAAGATGGAGCAAATTTTTCTCTCTCTGCTGCTCTAGAGGGTAGGACCCAAGCCAATGGATTCAAATTACAAGAAGAGTGATCCCAACTAAACATCAGGAGAACTTTCTGATGGTAAGAGCTGCTTGACAGTGGAATGGACTACCCCAGAATGTGTTAGACTCTGTTTCATTGGAGGTTTCTAAAGAGAAGTCAGGTGCTCCTCTGTCAGGGATTTTTTAGCTGTGATTCCTAAATTGCAGGGGGTTGGACCAGATGATCCTTGGGGTCCATCCCAACTACACAGTGGTACCTCGGGTTACATACGCTTCAGGTTACATACGCTTCAGGTTACAGACTCCGCTAACCCAGAAATAGTACCTCGGGTTAAAATGAGAACAGGATGAGAACAGAAATCATGCAGTGGCGGCGCAGCAGCAGCAGGAGGCCCCATTACCTAAAGTGGTGCTTCAGGTTAAGAACAGTTTCAGGTTAAGAACGGACCTCCGGAACGAATTAAGTACTTAACCCGACGTACCACTGTACAAGTCTATGATTCACTGATTCTATATGTACATCTTTAGGAGCCATCTTCTGATTGCAAGTTGCTTTAACGGATGTTAATCATGGGTTGTAGCCAACCCGGACTTACTCAGAGTAGACCTGTTGAAATGAGCTGACCTGTATGCCATGCCCATCAACTTCAAGCATGAGCAGAGCTAACATCGGAAGCAACCTGTTGCACTTTTATATGGTCCTCCACCCTGGGACCTTATGGCAAATGATAGGTAAGATATCAACATCATCATTGCCTGATGCAGTGGGACATGGGAGTCTGAGCTGGATTGCCCTTTGCCCTGAACCGGGCAGGCTCTTCTTATATAAATTGTCGCAGTCTGCTGCACGCCCATTGTTTTGTCATGTTCTGTTTGAGCTGGGAGGATTGCTGCCATGGTCGGAGGGATGCAGAGACTGGATATTCCTAGTTGCAGTTGCCTTGTAAGAATGAAAGAAAAAACTGGGGGAGACTGTGCTGAGAAACATCTTGAGTGAAAATCCTGGGATTTGGACACCCTTCTCGAATCTAGCTGGCTTGCCAGTGCTGTCTGTTTCAGGGTCCTTTGTTTTTGGACAGAGCTGGAGATCAAACACGTCACACCATATTTGGGCATATTTGGGGGGGAGAGAGATGTGCAACTTTGGAAGCGGGAATCCCCTTGCCGAAGATCATGTGCAAAGCCAAGACTTGCTGTGCTCGCCCTCAGCGGGGTTGGGAACATTTGCCTCTGCGCTCCAGCCTCCCCACCTAACACTTTTGTTCAGCACTGAATATGCTCCCGGCGCTGCATTCTGCCTCCTTACGCTGCACATTTCTTTTAGTGCAGGGATTCGGAAATGTGGATGATTCATGCTGTTGCGTGTTTGGAAACAGCCTCTCGTTCACCCCTCTATTGGTGAAAGTTTTGGATTGGGCCTCCTTGACACAAGGCAGATCCGGCTCTTCCTGATGGCAGTGGGGAATTCAGTGGGCGGAATCTGCTTTTCTGCAATGGTTCTCCTTCCTCCAGCCTCATCTACAAGAGCACTTCTTTCGCAGCAGCGAGCTCGTTCCTTAGGGCACTAGAGAGAGGTGGATCTGCCTAGCTCTAGCCTTTGACAATCTTGCACACGTCACCCACTGTAGTTTATTCCTAGGAATGCTGGAAAATTCTGACATCCCAAAATGGAAACGGAAGCAGCAATTGCTAATGTCCATGCATTCATCCCATGTTTGGGATGGAAATCAGAGGCTTCCTCGGTTCCCAACCAACCCCGTGTTGAGCAGAAAAGGTCTGCAGGGGAGATCTATTTAATGTTCATCTGAATGCAAGTAGAACACCTCGCATGACTGGAGATCCATCTTTATTTGGATGTTTGACCGCGTAGATAATTCTACCGGCATTCATGCAAAACAAGTAGAAGATGCCTTTGGATATTCTCTGCTCAACATCAGCATGGTTGTAGATTGAGCATATGTCGCAATGCTCACAGACATTGGGAGTGGGGCTTGCAAGCATTTCCCTGCCTCCTGTCCATGGATATAGAGGCCACATGGTTCAGGCAAATTCTTTAACATGCTTCCTATCCAGGGTTTGAAATTCACCGGGTGCCAGGCGCATTTTGCACCTGGCTATCAGCCAGGTGCAACTAAGTGAAGATACCCAGGTGCCAGGATAGTGCCTGATGTCTCCACCATCTGGAGGTGCATACCTGGAGATCCAGTGTGGTGTAGTAAGAGGGTAGACTTGTAATCTGGTGAACTGGGTTCGTGTCTCCACTCCTCCACATGCAGCTGCTGGGTGACCTTGGGCTAGTCACACTTCTTTGAAGTCTCTCAGCCCCACTCACCTCACAGAGTGTTTGTTGTGGGGGAGGAAGGGGAAGGAGAATGTTAGCCACTTTGAGACTCCTTCGGGTAGTGATAAAGTGGGATACCAAATCCAAACTCTTCTTCTTCTTTGATCTTGCCTGTTTTCGCACACTAACAATACACACTGTAGAATGCTATTCATGATATTTTATCTGCACAATCAGAATGAATTTCAGGAACCAAAAAGTCGTATTGAAAAACGTGACTTTCCTGCCATCTGGCCCTAAAAAGGGGGCAACTAGGCATTCAGTTTTGGCAGCTGTGGTTTAAGGAGCCAGTTGGCGCCTAGCTTATAGATCTGAGTTTCTAACACTGTTTCTAACACTTTCTAACATTTCTTTGATCTACATCCAGATCACAGAAGCACCCTTAAGCTCCGTGGAATCCTTGCTTCACTTTGGGTTGCTTCGGAGAGATCTTGCTTCAGTTCCCAATTCTGGATTCCTTCAAATCTTTTGCCCATCCCTACTCTCTACCCAGCTTCCAAGCCAGCATTAAATGCAGCTCATGTATTGCTAAGCATTTTCTCTCAAGTGGGTTAAAGTTGCAGAGGGTGTGTGTGTGTGTGTCGCAGGGTCAGATTCTGCTCATGTTACCTGACCCTTTGCTTGTCAGGTATTCCTAACCCCTTGCATGATGCACAGGTGTTTCAATCAAGCCATGTTATACTAAAAAAAGGGGGGGAAATGAGGTTTCACCTTGAGGTATGTAGAAGAGACCCAGTTTTGTTATTTAAGATTTCTACATAGCCCTGTTTCAAGTTCAAGAGGCAGATGATGCTTTTAATTTGCAATACATCAAAAGGCTTTCAGAGATGGCAAGGGTGCCTGTGTCACTGAAATATATATACTTCTGCGTGGTGTGGAGAAAGTAGAAGGTTTTTTTCCCCCTCCCTTGACGTACTGTAACTCAGGCATTCAGTGAAATGAATGAGCAGTAGATTTAGGACAGATGAAAGGAAGTCCTTTCCTATATGACAAATCATTAATTTAGAGCGAGGGTTGCCAGGGTTGCACATTGTGATTTTGGAATGAGTACAATCAGTGGCACCTTTCTCATAATTTGAATCCACTGGTTTGGGTCCTACCCTCTGAAGCAACAGAAAAGAAGCTCGCTCCATCTCCCCTTCATATATTGGAAGATGGCTATCATATCAGCTCTCAGCCTTCTCTTCTAAAAGGCTAAACATGCCTAACTCCCTCAACCATTCCTCATAAGGCTTGGTTTGCAGACCCTTGATCATCTCGGTTGTCCTCCTCTGCTCACATTCCAGCTTGAGGCTACCAATGCATGGGACACCGTCCCCAATCTTATCCCTGTCCAGAAGCAACCCAGGAAGAGCTATTAAAAGGCATCAAAGGCCCTTGAGCCTCCAGCGACAATGGTGGATTAAGGGGGTATCACTAAGATACACACCTTCTGAATGAAATATATGGGCATGGGAACTGAGCTGCTGTGAATGCCTTTAGACAAGATGCTGCGCTAGATGGATCCAGCAGAATTCTCCTCGCGTTCTTATGAATGGCAAACTCATATGAACTAATATGCATGCCATACATGTGATCTTCCACTAAGGAATGTATGCAAAGCATGTGCATCTCTATGGTGTCTTGCAACAAGGCTGCTTGATGCATATCAATGTGTTGCAGTCGTTCTTTTACCGTTTTCCCTGTACTCTCATGTCCCAGCCACTGAAATCCATGAATTTGGCTTGCCTATGCTATCGCATAAAGGACTTGTGCAAAGGAAGCTGCCTTAAACCAAGTCAGACCACTGGGAGATGGAGAAAGGAGAGGGGAAAGCAGGATAAGAACGCACACTCTGCGGGGTTGGAGCCAGGGACATAGGGAGCTGAAAAGTCAGATCCCCAGTTATCTCAGTTGGTTAGAGTGTAGCGTTGATAATGCCAGAGTCATGGGTTCCGTCCCCATACAGACATATTCCTGCACTGTAGGGACATGGACTAGATGACCCTTGGTGTCCCTTCCAACTCTACAACTTTGCAAATTCATTGGTCCATCCAGCTCATTCATGCTTGGCTATAGCAGCATCCTTTATCCAGCTGGCTTTAATCTAGGACAATCTAGGGGCATCTCCACCCCCATCGTTCTGCCCGGATGCTGAGGTCCAGCGCTGAGGGCCTTCTGGCGCTTGCCTCACTGCTAGAAGCAAAGCTACAGGGAACCAGGCAAAGGGCCTTCTCGGTAGTGGCGCCCGCCCTGTGGAACGCCCTCCCATCAGATGTCAAAGAGATAAACAGCTACCTAACATTTAGGAGATATCTGAAGGCAGCCCTGTTCAGGGAAGTTTTTAATGTGTGACATTTAATGTATTTTTGATCTTTGTTGGAAGCTGCCCAGAGTGGCTAGGGAAGCCCAGCCAGATGGGTGGGGTACAAATAATAAATTATTATTATTATTATTATTATTATTATTATTATTATTATTATTAGACTGATGGGGTGGGGGTTGTCATCCAGAACATTGGGAGGGCACCAGGCTAGGGAAGACTGGTCCACAGTAATCAGTAGCATCTCTCTAGGATAGCGGTAGGCAACCTTAGCTCCAGGTGCCAAATATAGCCCTCCAGACCTCACCACTTGGCCCTTGGGACTCTCTCAGGCGACACACTCCTCCCCTGCCACACCCTCTCTCCCCAGGTAACACCCCTCACTGACCTTGCTAGAAGACACCCACCTTGGGTCTCTCTGGCTGGCTGGAACATATTCCCAGACTCTGATGAGGACTCTTGCTGGGTGGAAGATTAAGAGGGGTGTGTGTATGTTTGTGTACAAGCTAGGGGTGAAATTTGCATGAGTTGCTCTGTCCTTAGTGGCTCTGGCCATCGACTTGGATGGCTTTAGATGAAGATGTGGCAAATTCATGGAAGGGAAGGCTCTCGATAACTACTAGATGGACCACTGGCCTGATCTAACAGGGCTCCCTTTGTGTTCTTCAAACCCTTCTGGGATGGTCGGGGTTTTGGGAGGACTTCTTTGCTTTCCCTGCTCTGATACTAGGCCAGCCTGGGCTCATTCAGTGGAGATTTAGGTCAGTTTGCCTGCTTTAGCTGCTAGCACAGCTGTTCTCCATTCTGCGGCTGGCTCTGAGGAATCAGAGCAGAGCAGGCTAGACCGCAAAAATCTGTACCTCTGGCAGGAGTTGGGATGCAAACCTTCCTGTAGGGCAGCCTTTCTCAACCTGTGGGTCCCCAGATGTTGTTGAACTACAATTCTCATCACCCCTAGCTAGCAAGGCCGGAGCTCAGGGATGATGGGAGCTGTAGTCCAACAACATCTGGGGACCCACAGGTTGAGAACCGCTGCTGTAGGGTTTTTCTCCTACTCATACAGAGCCCGCCCCTGCCCTGCCTCATCTTAGGGTTGATGCAGTGGGATTAAATGTCAATCACTCTGTACTGCATGTTCTGGGGAAACATACAAGCCTACAAGCCCTCAATCTTTCCCAACATCAGGGTCTTTTCCAGGGAATCTTCTCTTCTCATGAGGTGGCCAAAGTCTTGGAGCCTCAGCTTCACAATCTGTCCTTCCAGTGAGCACTCAGGGCTGATTTCCTTAAGAATGGATAGGTTTGATCTTCTTGCAGTCCATGGGACTCTCAAGAGTCTCCTCCAGCACCATAATTCAAAAGCATCAATTCTTCGGCGATCAGCCTTCTTTATGGTCCAGCTCTCACTTCCATACATCACTACTGGGAAAACCATAGCTTTAACTATACGGACCTTTGTTGGCAAGGCGATGTCTCTGATTTTTAAGATGCTGTTTAGGTTTGTCATTGCTTTTCTCCCAAGAAGCAAGCATCTTTTAATTTCGTGACTGCTGTCACCATAAAAAGCCCCAAATACAGTAGTACCTCGGGTTACATACGCTTCAGGTTACATATGCTTCAGGTTACAGACTCCGCTAACGCAGAAATATTACCTCAGGTTAAGAACTTTGCTTCAGGATGAGAACAGAAATCGTGCCCTGGCGGCAGGAGGCCCCATTAGTTAAAGTGGTGCTTCAGGTTAAGAACAGTTTCAGGTTAAGAACGGACCTCCAGAATGAATTAAGTACTTAACCCGAGGTACCACTGTATAGCCTTTCCTCCTAAGCATGTGCATTTTTGTAAACCTTTCTTGGCTGGAGAACTGCATGGCAAAATTTGGACTTTGAAGGGTGGCTGTGTTTTAGAGAATGCGAATGAGGTAGATTTGCTGTTAAATACAAACTTAATCAAAAAGTTCCTGTTGGGCCGGAGCCTCTCCGAGACTTGGGGTTTGATATCAAAGACTACCAAAAAGACCGGCAGAGAGGAACTGAGAGAGATCTAAGGGCCTCTGACGTGAGATCTCCAGGCTAAATAACATAAAGACTGATGGATATTGGTTGGGGACTGGAACCGGGAAAAGGGTGGGTGGAGTTTGGGAATCCAAAGGGTATATAAATATAATCTGTTTTGCTTTTATATTTTTGCTAGTTGTATGGAAATTGGGAAAATCGTGGAAGGGAAATTTTGGTCGACTTTAGGAAAAAGGTTTAAGAATGATTAATGAGATGTAAGTATTGATGGGTAAATTGGGATAAGGTAAGATTGGTTTTTAGGGACGCGGGTGGCGCTGTGGGTAAAAGCCTCAGCTCCTAGGGCTTGCTGATCGAAAGGTCGGCGGTTCGAATCCCCGCAGCGGGGTGCGCTCCCGTTGCTCGGTCCCAGCGCCTGCCAACCTAGCAGTTCGAAAGCACCCCCGGGTGCAAGTAGATAAATAGGGACCGCTTTCTAGCAGGAAGGTAAACGGCGTTTCCGTGTGTGGCTCTGGCTCGCCAGAGCAGCGATGTCACGCTGGCCACGTGACCCGGAAGTGTCTCCGGACAGCGCTGGCCCCCGGCCTATAGAGTGAGATGGGCGCACAACCCCAGAGTCTGTCAAGACTGGCCCGTACGGGCAGGGGTACCTTTACCTTTTTAAGATTGGTTTTTAAAACAAATAGAAATAAGGTTTGTAAAAATAATTTGAGGAAATGGAAGAAAGAAGGAAAAGTAAAATAACAACATGTTAGAACAAATTTTTAAGTTAAAGTGGAGAAATAAGTTAAGGACTTGCTGAATTGACAATCTAAATTGAAATACAAGAAGGGGAGGTGTGAGGAGGTCAGAGAAATAAGGTTAAAGAAAATAAGTAATTGAAGTTTTATGTGTTTTTAATTGTTGTTAAGTTTTGAATTTTTTGTATTTTTGTGTTGTTTTTATTTTTTATTTTTGTTTTTGATTTTTATATAGATGTTGGAAATACCAATAAATATTCATTTAAAAAAAAGTTACCTTGGAATATCCTACTGTCATGTGTATTCTCCTTGCGGTACAGAGATGCTAGCATGCATTTGGACTGACTGCCCGCTGTTGTTTTTCTGCTGCACATAACTGGGATTGCACATGTGATTGAGCACGACCTGCATGCGCATGTAAGGGTACATGCATGCCTTTTTAAAAAAGGGGAAACTAAGCACCCATGGAGAGCCCCGCTGGATGAGACAAAAGCACCACCGAGCCTGGCATCCTGTTTACTTGCATGCTTGTACACCCGCTGCTGTGCTGCTAGCACTCCCCTGTGCCGTCGATACGCACACTCTTGCCACCAGAGCATCCAAAAACGGAGTCCCTTTTTCTTCTCGCTTGTCCTCCTCGCCAGCCATTTCTTGGGTAGAAGCCCGTGCAGAGCTGGCAACAGTTGCCTGCTTTGCAGCCTGTCAGTTAAAACACCGAAATCTGGTGCTCTTGGCTGTTGGGGGAATGCAGAAGGCCAAGAGCAAATAATTGCGGAGAGGGTATGGCAGGATATTTCCCGGCCCTGGCTCATCTTCATGAGGTTTTGACCCCCTGAGCAGCTTCCTAGCAGGAAGCAGGATCTGTCTGGAGCTGAGCAGTCTAGGTCGGTGCTTGTACACCCTGCAGAACTTCCTGTAGGACTCAGACCCTGGGCGGAGTCCTCATTTACTGAGCAGACCTTTTGGCTGCAGTAGCTCCACATCAGCATATTACCCTTGGTGCTGAAAGCGTCTCGCTGCTTGCCGGAACATCACCTAGCCAATATTACTGCTAGTGAGAACCAGTGTGGCGTAGTGGTTAGAGCACCAGACTAAGACCTGGGAGACCAGGGTATGAATCCCTGATAGGCCATAAAGCTCATTGGGTGTGACCATAGGACAGTCACTGACTCTCTGCCCAATCTGCCTCACAGGGTTGTTGCGGGGATTAAATGTGCACCACTTTGAGCTCCTCGGAGGAAAAAGTGGGCTGTTGTTTAGTCGTTTAGTCGTGTCCGACTCTTTGTGACCCCATGGACCAGAGCATGCCAGGCACTCCTGTCTTCCACTGTCTCCCGCAGTTTGGTCAGACTCATGTTTGTAGCTTTGAGAACACTGTCCAACCATCTCATCCTCTGTCGTCCCCTTCTCCTTGTGCCCTCCATCTTTCCCAACATCAGGGTCTTTTCCAGGGAGTCTTCTCTTCTCATGAGGTGGCCAAAGTCCTGGAGCCTCAGCTTCATGATCTGTCCTTCCAGTGAGCACTCAGGGCTAATTTCCTTAAGAATGGATACGTTTGATCTTCTTGCAGTCCATGGGACTCTCAAGAGTCTCCTCCAGCACCATAATTCAAAAGCATCAATTCTTCGGCGATCAGCCTTCTTTATGGTCCAGCTCTCACTTCCATACATCAGTACTGGGAAAACCATGTCTTTAACTATACGGACCTTTGTTGGGCTATATATGCCATTAATAGTAATAATTAATGAAATTAGGGCATAAAGCCCTCAACGGTCTAGGACCATGGCTCTTAAACACAGGCCACATTATGTTAATCATCTGAGGAAGCAGGCCTGACTTTCCCACAGTTATTCACATATTCCTCTACTTTGTATGCAAACCAAAGCTTTTTAGCTTAGTGGCACCAGTAATTTGGAATGCTGTTTCTATTGAATTGTAGACAGGCACCTACAATTATTCTATTTTGAAACGTACTCAAAACATTTTCGTTTCACCAAGCTTTTCAGAGAATTCGGTCATATCCAGATACCCTCGAGTAGCACCTGCAGATCCATGGTAGCTCCACGAGGGAAAGGGCCTTCTCACAACTCTCGGCACTGTTTGTTAACTAAAGCTGCCAGGATCCTTTTGTGGAAACCACGACTGATTAAAGTGGCATCACCATCGTCATAATTTTATTATTTATACCTGCCCACTCTGGGCGGCTTACAGTACACAGTGTACATAGTGCTCCAAATGTTTTTGCAAGTAAAGCTTTTGAATGGGATTAATTTCCAGAGAAGGGTGTCAGTCATATACAGTGGTACCTCGGGTTAAGTACTTAATTCGTTCCGGAGGTCTGTTCTTAACCTGAAACTGATCTTAACCTGAAGCACCACTTTACCTAATGGGGCCTCCTGCTGCCGCCGTAGCACGATTTCTGTTCTCATCCTGAAGCAAAGTTCTTAACCTGAGGCACTATTTCTGGGTTAGTGGAGTCTGTAACCTGAAGCGTCTGTAACCCAAGGTACCACTGTATATGATTTTAGGTTCTTAGCTGCGATTTCGCTACTCTGACTCCAACGGATCCTGCATGCATATATGACGTTCTTATGAACCTCACCTTCTAAGAATTGTCCATGAGGTTTCCTCGACTGGATCATGGGAGTGCAGGACTAGGCAAGCCTAGCTCTAACCACTGGACTTTGCTCTCCTCTCTGCCGTTTTGGCAGAGCAGATCCCCATGGATCTGCACCTGCAGCGCCAGGGCCCAGCCCCGAAACCACCCTTCTGCCTTGTGTGTGGCCTTGCCTCGCACCCGGTGCCTCGGCGTGGCGAGATGTGGCAGGTCGTGTGCCGTGGAGACTTTGGTGTCTGAGCGGCTGCCGTTTGCACTTGAAAGATTTGAGGCCTGCGAAAAGGAAAAAGGGGGAGGGAAAAAAAGAAGCATTTAATTATCTGGGCAATTAATTCCACTCAGTATAGCTCGTGGGGAGGGGGTAGACCCGATGTCAATGGGGATGCTTATTTAATGAGGTAATGATGCTGGAGGGGGGGGAGACCCGAAAACCCCTGGTGAATTCCTCAGCCAGGGAAGGAGGGAGGAAGAATCCACCTGAATTAAGGGGGGGGGGGACGGATGGTTGGAGGAGAGGTTGCCTTTATGCAGGCACAAAAGATTTCCGAATTCCCCCAGCCTCCGCAGCTGCCCCCACCCCAGCCCCACGTCTGGGAATGCTGCCCACAACAACTTGGGCCTTGGGAGACGCCTCACAGTTTCTCCCCACGCTGGGCAGGCTAATGCCTTGCCAATGTCCCCTCCGCCCCCCGCCAATCCACTACTCCTGCTTGGAAAGCTGGACTTTTTACTATCGAAGATACGCCTGCCCTGGTCCCTCCGGGGCCAGAGCGGCATTCAGCCCTGGCATCTCCTTCGGCCTGGAGGGAGGCCAGCCATGGCGGCATGGACATTTTAATGAAAAGCCCATCGACGTGGGCAGGCCGGGTCGGGCTGGCTCGGCTAAGTGGGCCGGGGGGGGGGGGAAGTGGCACAGACTCCTGCTGGGATGGCAGCCAGGCCTGTGCCTGTCCGTTCCCATCGGCCAAGGAGGATTTGCTTTAAATGCCAGGCACAGCGTGCCGGCCTGCAGAGACAGACGTGGGCTGGAACGGCACAAAAGGAGCCCCCTCCCCACCAGCATCCCTGGCTCTCTCGTCCTGCCGTAGGAGGGCAGGCGGTCGAGTGCCTTCTCCTGGCTCACACCCTGACGTCCCCTCCAGCCCCCCTCTCTGCTCTTTGCTGAGGTGAGAGGAAACAGCAGAGCTCTATGATTCTCACGGTTGCAAAGGACGAGTGCTTCTGGCGCCACACGGTCATCCCTGACTGCAGGGGTAAAGGTAAAGGGACCCCTGACCATTAGGTCCAGGCGTGGCCGACTCTGGGGTTGTGGCTTTCATCTCGCTTTATTGGCAGAAGGAGCTGGTGTACAGCTTCCAGGTCATGTGGCCAGCATGACTAAGCCGCTTCTGGTGAACCAGAGCAGCGCACGGAAACACCGTTTACCTTCCCGCTGGAGCGGTGCCTATTTATCTACTTGCACTTTGATGTGCTTTCAAACTGCTAGGTTGGCAGGAGCAGGGACCGAGCAATGGGAGCTCACCCCGTCACTGGGATTCGAACCACCGACCTTCTGATCAGCAAGTCCTAGGCTCTGTGGTTTAACCCACAGCACCACCACATCTCCCTCTGTTGGGGGCCGCTTGCCTGTGGTGGTCAGGCCAGAGGCTAAACTGGCCAAAGCAAGATATGTAACTTTTACCATTTGTACAGTAGGCTGGTGTCTACACACAGACACTGATACAGATAATGTTTCTGTTTCCTGTTAATTTTGTTGCTTTGAATGTATACTTTATATCTGACTTTCTTCAATGATGCTTTATTCTGGATTAATTGCTTTGATGTTCGACTGTGTTGTCAACCACTTTGAGATTGTTCCTTCAAATTGTAAAGCGGTACAGGAATGAAATGAAAAATAATAAAAATAATATCAAATGTAGTTCCAGATTTGCCAGGCTTGGAAAAAAAGCTTCTATTGTTTACGTAATGAAGGAATGCCAAGTTATATAAAAAGTATATGGGGGTTCTAGTCCTTGTCAAAATCTCAAATTATGCCTAATTTTCTCCATGATAAATATATCCCAGAGTGAGTGATACCTAGCATCTGGAATAAGATCTTCCGCTGAGCTTCAATTACTATTCATTCTGATATATGTTTCAAGCGAACAACTTGACAATCTGTGAATGGCAAAACTCCGTGGGAAACTTAGCAGTGCATTCCTAACCAATGTTTGCTCAGGAGTGAGTCCTATCCAATTCAGTGGGACTTATCTGCCAGGCAAGCAGAGTTAGGATTGTAACCTGGAATCCCATTGCTGTCATTTGGGTAAGATTGGCATGCATTTTCCTGCAACATCAGCCCAGTGGGGGAAGCACCATGAAATATACTCAGAGTCGAGAGTGGATTTCATGCTCTTTATTCAGCTCATAGTGGTGAGGAGGAATGAAAGTCCCCTCAAAGTATCTGCTTTATATACATTATTTACACAATGGGCTGCACGTGATTGGCTAATTCCGGAATTCTCCTCTAGGCTAATCAGGTTGTGGATTCACTTCCATCTGGAGCCGGATTGGGTGGCTCCTGCAGACCAATCAGACTGCTGCATTCTGAATCCTATTGTTCCAGGACCAATCAGACTGCTGCATTTTGGATCATATTCAACTCAGTACATAACACACCACCTGCTGAAGTGCTTAGCTCTAGGGTCAGAAACCAAATAGGGGTCAACTCTAAGCTTGGGCTGGTTGAGAAGGTGACCTCTGACTTCCTTTTCTTTTCTGTTCACCTGCAGAAACACTGATGGACTCCACCACAGCAACGGCAGAGCTAGGCTGGACAGTGCATCCACCATCAGGGGTGAGTTTGTGGGGAAGAGGCACAGGAACCGGAGTGGGGAAGAGGGGCTTCATCAGTCCGACATGAGAAGGGATGTGTGAACCTATCAGTTTTGGCTTTTCTCATTTCCCCAATCTTAAACTCAGTTCTCCCCATTTCCACACCAATTTGCTTTTTTTTTTTTTAACTCCTTGTGAAAGTTAATCAGCACTTTGTGCAGGTTTCTCCTAATATACACATTTTGGCAAAAGCATTTCCCCCAATCGAATGCATCTCTGGAAGTCATTTTCACAGTTATATGTTTTTTCATCCCAGTGTTTTGCATTTTTGTACGCATTCCTCAGCCGGATAGGTGAACTGGAGAATTTGGAGAAGTGTGAATTTCGAAGGGTGGCTGTTTTTCAGTTTGCGTGCGGGAAGTGTGAACAAGGCAAGTTTGCCTATAAATGTGAATCGAACGTATGCCCATCTTTAGATGTGAGAAAGGTCTCCTTGGTCAGGGACAACTTTCTATATTGGTCTCCAAGAAAGAGGGAAACGGGCTAGCTTCAAGTGGCTCTTCAGGGTTGCAAGTTGTGCTGTGATGACTTGGTGGTGGGAGACGGTGGATACAATTTGAATTATCTGGCAGGGTTGCAAACATGCAAAGCATGCAGTGCACGACAGACAGCAACACTGGTAGCTGCCTAATGCCAGCTCCAACTGTTTGACTCTCAGGCTGAACAGAGTCCTGCCCACCACCTGCTTCCCTGATCTGAGGATTGAACCTCAAACCTTTGACATGCCCTCCTGACAAGCTGCCTTATATTGAGTCAGACCATTAGTTCATCCAACTCAATATTGCTTACTCTGACTGGCAGCTGCTCTTTGTGATCTCGGACAGAGGCTTTTCCCACTCCTTACAACCCAATCCTTTAAACCAGAGGTGTCTGGGATTGAACCTAGGGCCTTCTGCATTCAAAGCATGCAATCTACTGCTGAGCCTCTTCAATATTGACAAGGGAGAGGGAGGGAGAAGATTTGCAGGTTTCTGATGAAAAGCTCCCCCCTCCCCAAGCCAATTTCAGAACCCTCCATGTAATATGTATAAGGAGAAGGCTCCAAATGCTCGCTGCTCATTTGCGAATTGCACCGAGGAAAATGCCTAGGTAATTTTCCGTCGGAATGCCGCAAACTCTCACATAATAATTCTGATAAGGCTGACAGCGCTAATGAACGCAATTAGTTGATTAATTAAATTCATGGCAATTTATTTTTTATTTTTTTTAAAAAAAGGTGTTTAATTGAGGGTGGGGACACTTTGGATGCCATTGCGGGAAGCAAGTTGATGTTTAGGCATCACACTTTGAATACGTTTTTTTTTGGGGGGGGGACATGCAAATAAAGCATTTTGTGGTGTTGAATCCAAGGAAATGCTTATTTCCCCCAGGTAGTCTCAACACACACACAATCTGCTTACAGATGTAACCTAGCAAGCAGCTACAGTAAGCCAGACCCGCCTCAGACAAGCAAATCAGAAGCAGGGAGTTTTCTAGAGGCTGCATTTCATTTGTTAAAAGAAAATATGCATATATATGACCCGTCATTTTGAACTGAAGGCATCTGCGCTGGAAGAATCAAATGCAAATTAAAGATAAGCATATTATGCGCAACCCAAATCAACCGGCAACTGGTCAATCAAATAAGCTGCAAGGATAAAAAGCAAAAGCTGGTAGTGATGCTAGGAGTTAGAAAAGAAGCTAGTTAAGGAAACTCAAGGCAAATGCCTCCAGGGAATCCTGGGAACTGTAGTTCCCACACACATAGAGCTACAATTCCCAGCACCTTTAGCAAGCAACAGTTCCTAGGATTATTTAGGGGAAGCCATGTGTGCTAACTGAGCCTTTGATGTGTTTTCATGTGGATCTGCTTTTATTGAAACTCGCAAAGGCCCTGAATGCCCTCTTCAACAGCATGGGCTATGTACACATGTAGATTTGAAGCACATTTAAGACGCATCACTAAAGAACCCTGGGAACTAGTTTGGTAAGCATGCTGGGAATTATAGCTCTGTCAGGCGCAAACCACCTGGGGGCCTCTGGGGTTGCTTTCTAAGCCAACCAACAGGGAGAAAGCAGAGGTATGATTGCAGTTTACTGCCTCCACCCAGCTAGGCCAGGGGTGTAGAGTCTTTTTCAGCCTGAGGGCCAAATAGCTTCTTTGGCAGCCTTCTAGGGGCCACATAGGGACATGGGTGGTGCTGTGGTCTAAACCACTGAGCTTCTTGGGCTTGCCGATCGGAAGGTCGGCGGTTCGAATCCCCGCAACGGGGTGAGCTCCTGTTGCTCTGTCCCAGCTCCTGCCAACCTAGCAGTTCAAAAGCACGCCAGTGCAAGTAGATAAATAGGTACTGCTGTGGCAAGAAGGTAAACAGCGTTTCTGTGAGCTCTGGTTTCCATCACAGTGTTCCGTTGCGCCAGAAGCAATTTAGTCATGCTGGCCACATGACCCGGAAAGCTGTCTGTGGACAAACGCCAGCTCCCTCGGCCTGAAAGCGAGATGCGTGCCGCAACCCCATAGTCGCCTGGACTTAACTGTCCAGGGGTCCTTTACCTTTACCTTACCTTTTAGGGGCCACATGTATCAGGCAAGCAAGGGGTGAATGAATGCGTCACTGCCCAGGTGCTGGTGCTGGCTCTTGGGACCTAAAGGAGAGGGTGCTGCTTCTGCCCTTTGGGCTTGGAATAACAGAACCATAGAATTGTAGAGTTGGAAGAGATCATAAGGGGCCATCTAGTCTAACCCCCTGGAATGCTGGGATGCTTTTGCAGACTCGGGCTTCCCCATCTGTAACATGGGGGCAAATCATAGCACTTCACTTCCTTGCAGATTAGTTGCAGGATCTGCAGAGCTAATGTATGTGCAGAACACTTTGACTGCTTCATGCTATGTGAACGCTGAGTGTTTTCCTTGCTATTAGCGTCGGGAGTCCAGCCAGTAGCCAGTAAACCTGAACCGCTTGGGTCATGGTGATGGAATTCACCTGGCAGGAACTGCCACAGTGATCCTGTAGGGTGTGAGCTGGGATCAATTAGCCAGAGAGGAAGTCTGGAGCAGAGAGCAGCTGCCAGGAGGGGAGGGGAGGAGGACAGAGGCAGGATGGGGAGCAGGTCTAAGCAGGGACTGAAGGGAGCCAGGCTGAATCAACAGTTTCTGGGTTCTGCTCAGACTCAGGAAGTGCAGACACAGCAGGTTTCAGGAGCTACTCAGAACCTAAGCAGACTTTCCATGAAAGGGTGGATGTCAACAGAGTCCATCTTACTCCTGTGGCTGGTCCCCGAGGCTTCTTGGAAACATGTGAGCAAGGTACCAATGACATTTCCTGTTATTTTGTCCCTGGTATTCATGGGTACGCCTGTTTTCCAGGGGGTGGGGGCAACCAGAAGTTCCTCTAAGATTCTGTAATTCTATGCTTCTAAGCAGAGGTTGGATGGCCATCAGTCAGGGATTATTTCTGCATTGCAGAAGGTTGGACTAGAATCTAGATGATCCTCAAGGTCCCTTCCAACTCTACAGTTCTATGATTCTACAAGTTCCATCAGACCTGACTACAGGCCAAACTAGCAGGGGCTGATGGGAGTTGTGGTTCAGAAGCAGTTTAGAGGGCTGCAGGTGAGTCACTCCTGTTCTGATGAGTTATCACAGGAAGTTGCTGTGGCCAGGCTTCTCCAGAACTCTTCTTTTACCTTTTAATTTTTGATGAAGAGTTCTGATGGACCAGCAGAAATGTTCATCTCTGGGGTGGGGCACAGGGGTTAAAAAGAAGGCACGATTCATGGAGTTTTGGCTGGTGCCTTCATTATACACTGTTCTTCTTCTTCTTTAGTGATCCCTCATAGCTGAGTAACATTGTCTTCCATGAACACGGTTTTAACAGTGAGTCCGTAAGTCTTAACAGTGAGTCTGTAAGTCCGTAAGTGTGGAGGCCAATTCTGGATTCCACACGTCCTTCCACAACAGGGACATAGGTTTCCAGATGGGAATTGATCATGGTGAGGGTTTGCCAAATGTGCCTTCCTCTTAGCTCATTTCTCCCTTTCGTCCTGAGTTTGAGCATCTTCAAAGTCCATGACACCTTTCGTCAAGGTTGTTCTCCAGTTGGAGTGCTCGCAGGCCAGTGTTCCCCTGTTGTCAGTGTTTATACTACATTTTTTTTAGATTTACATTGAGAGCGTCTTTAAACCTCTTTTGTCGACCACCAGTATTACAGTTTCCATTTTTAAATTCAGAATAGAGTAGTTCAAATACACTGCTAGGCTCTAGGTGAAAACTTTAACCAGACCATTGGCTGATGAACATCCTATACCCTTTAAATTTTTTTGGGGGGGTATTGGTTTGTTTGTTCTTGTTTTTATTATGTATTTTGTGTTTTTTTATCATGTTGCAAACTACCCTGAGATCTATGGATGAAGGGTGGTATATTAATTTAATAAATAAATAATAATAATAGAGTTGGAAGAGGCTTCAGAGGTCATCCAATCTAGTCCACCACTGCCCCACTGATGCAGGAAATCCCCAGCCACAACAACCCTGAAAGGTGGTCCACCCAGCCTTTGCTTGCATCGAAGGATAATTCACCACCTTGTGAGACCATCTGCTCCACTGTCAAACAGTGTGTGCCATCTGGGCGTCTTTCCTAATATTGTGTCTAAATCTTATTTTCTTGTAATTGGGCAGAGTTGTGCGCACCAACTACTAGATTTGGCTCGGACACCGATTCAGCGCTTTGAAAATTTCCCAATTAGGTTCGGACCCAAATCCCAATTTAGAAAAATGAAAGTAAAGCTTGTGCCTCCCTCTTTTTTAAATTATTGCATGAAAAATTGCTGGGTAGGAGAGGCTATAACCTGTTTCCCTTTTGATGGAACTTGATGACACTTGCGGATAGAGTTGCTCGGCACGAGTGGATGGAGCCTGCCAAATTGCAGGCATATAGGTCCAGGGAGTTTGTGATGGGAACCTTTTCTATTTTATTATTATTTTTAAAGGAAGCCATCTGTAGCCTCTTTCATTTTTGGCAGAAATGAATGATATCTGCATGCTTGTTAGCCTCCCGTGAGAGGACGGATCCTGCCAAATTTCAGACGGAGTGCTGCAGGGGTTCTCGGGCAAGGACAGCCTTTTCAGTTTGGGGATGGTTAAAAAGGAATCGCTTAATGCTTCAGATGCGCTTAGTGGGAAATTTGTACGAAAGTAGCAAACTGGAGACAGGTGTCTGTGGATCAGGAAACTGAGCAACACATAGATAAATCAGCCTAGGAGTGCTTTTATATTTAGGCATCTTTAAAGGAGCGGTGTGCACCAGATTTGGCTGAGTCCTGAGCCAAATTGGGCGCATTCCGAGGGACTCTGGCATCAAATAGGTCAGGTACAGACAGTCACAGATTCCTGCGAGTCTTGTTAGGTGGTGCAGACCAATCCGTGGCTGGCAAGGGGCGGGTGAAGGGGTGTGTGGTGGGGGCAGGCTGCCCCAGGTGTCACCACTGAGGGGGGTGACAAAATGCCATGCGGCATTCACTGCAGGGCCTGCAGCGTACCCGAGCCACATGTCTCTGCGCTGCCCAAACAGTCCACCCACTGCCTCACCCCTCCTCCAGCTGTAGGGCGGCTGAGTGGGAGGAGGCAGGCAGACTCCAGAGGCCCCACCCCTATGGGTGGCTCACCCTGCCCCTTTGGCAAGGGTTACTTCTGGGTTTTGGCGGTTGCGCATGCGCAGAAGCACTTAATTGTGCTTTGCGCGTGTGCAGAAGTGCCAAATTGCAACCCACGCATGCGCAGACGCATGCCTGTTGCAAACACTGCGGGTTGCAAATGTGCATCCCGTGTGGATCACGTTCGCAACCCAAGTGTCCACTGTATTTCAGGTGCCAGGAGTTGTGACCCCCCCCCCACTCCTGGCTTGTGTTCTTCTCAGTTGGAACCAAATGTCACTAGGGCAGGCGACCGGGGGCCCAGCGGGGCGGGGGTGAAAATGCAAAGCTGAGCTGACAGGAGTGGATGTGCAGGCATGTGGCATAGAGGCAGAAGGGCTTTGATGCCCTGCGTTTCCCAAGCAAGCAGAACTAGCAAACAACACAGAACAGAATGGACAGGAGCAAATGGATACATCACTTCAGCATCCCTCCCCCAAAGCATTGTGGTTGGAGATCCCTGGTAAAGGCATTTTCTCTGATCAGAGGTGAGGCCTGTCAGTCACAGAAGGGCCTCCCCCCTCCCCCCCATATTTGCATTTTTCTTTTATGACAAGCTTCAAGACAAACGTTTCTGTTTCTGAGAAACTGAGAGAAACCAGAACAGACAGGTTTGTGGCCGCTGCCAGATATTATTTAGCCGTGGTTCCTGCATTGCTGGGGGTTGGACCAGATGACCCCTGGAGGTCCCTTCCAGCTGGACAATTGTATGATTCTTTCCACTCCTACGTGTTCTTCCCAAAGAGCTGGTTCCCTAAGGATTCTTCAAGGTCTGGCAGCTGCCATCCAAAAATATACACCCCCACTTTCAGCCAGAAAGTGCATTTTCACACCAAGTTGTTATCAGTTCAGTGCACAGCATCTCATTCCCCGAGAACTATAATTTTCAAAATTCAATACTGGCCAAGAAAATTGCAGAAATCCATGTCCCGTAAGAAGGCGGCATCAACTGGCAGGTAAGCATGAGCCATACAGGTACATGTTTTGAGCAGAAATAAGAGGGAAAATAATAATGCCATTGTTTCTCAGGATGGAGATAGACAGTTTGTCTCAGGCAGGGGTGGAGAGGCAGAGAGAGCCCAATCCTGTTTTCTTCTAGCCTCAGGTGTGCAAGGAGGTTCCCTGCATGAAACTCCCTCACGAGCCCCATGTCTGGTCCAACTTGGGGACTGAAAAGTATCCCATCGCCTGACATCATTGTGACATCAGAGGATTGGTAGTTGGGAAGCCCCACCTACCTGTCAAATTTGGCCCACAAAGCAGGAAAAGGTTCCCTACACCTGGCCGAAGGGAGCTGAAAGCGATACAGCAGGACTTCTGCCTATCATGTCTTCCTCTCACCCCATCATCTGCGCTAAAAAAAAGATTTTGCAGGGATCTTGTTGTTGTTTAGTCATTTAGTCGTGTCCAACTCTTCGTGACCCCATGGACCAGAGCACACCAGGCACTCCTGTCTTCCACTGCCTCCCACAGTTTGGTCAAACTCATGCTGGTAGCTTCGAGAACACTATCCAACCATCTCGTCCTCTGTCGTCCCCTTCTCCTTGTGCCCTCCATCTTTCCCAACATCAGGGTCTTTTCCAGGGAGTCTTCTCTTCTCATGAGGTGGCCAAAGTATTGGAGTCTCAGCTTCAGGATCTGTCCTTCCAGTGAGCACTCAGGGCTGATTTCCTTAAGAATGGGCATGTTTGATCTTCTTGCAGTCCATGGGACTCTCAAGAGTCTCCTCCAGCACCATAATTCAAAAGCAGGGATCTTAGGCACTCCAAACCATGGGTGATAGCGGTGCAGCCCATGGACAGCAGCCTCCCACAATCTCGGGCCGATATCTGAGCTTTGCCACAATGTAAAAACCACTCACAGAAACAGAGAGCCACTCACAGGAGTGTTTGTTGCTAATATATTTCTTTTCTGCAATCAAATCACATGGAAGTTGTGCCGGATAGAGAGAAGTGGCTGTTGCATCATATGAAAGCTCAGACATAACATGGAAATGAACAATTGGGGAAATGCCAGGAGAATGGAAGAAACTGCCGTGTGAATGCAGCCTGGTTGAGAGGCAAAGTAAGGTGGATTGCACACATTTGCAGAGCTGGCTCTGCCTTTGGGCAGAGGGAAGTGACTGCCTCAGGTGGTAGATGTTTGGTGGGTGGCAGCAGCAAGTTCCCCGGCTGTTCTTCCTAAATTCTCCTCACCGACAATTTCCTTCCATGGGAGGACAGAGCTGGATATTCTCCGCAGCATAGCCTGCCCCACACACCCCAAACGAGCCTTGTGGGGTGGAAGATACTATCCCACTGCCAGTGTCGAAATAAATTGCAACTACCTGTCCAGTTGGCTTCCATACATGGAAAGAGGAGGGAGGAGCATCTCATCCTTGGCTTCAGGCAACAAAATGTCTAGCGCTGGCTCTGCATCTTTGGATGCAGCAGAACTAGAGGATGGAGAGTCTTTAACTGTGGCTCCTGCATTTGCAGGGAGTTGGAGCAGACAATTCTCTGGGTCCCTTCCAACTCTGTAATTCTAGGATTCTTGAGGCTGCACGGCAGAGATAGGGGACCTCTTTCAGCCCAACGGCCATGTTCCCCTTCTGGACCACTTACCGTGTGTGTGTGTGTGTGTGAGAGAGAGAGAGAGAGAGAGAGAGAGAGAGAGATGAGGAAAGCAGCAATAGCAAGCAGAGCAATGGCTGTAAATTTCACCTTTGAACAGCAGGCTATTTCAGTGGTTAGAGCACGAGACTCCTAACCTCAGGTTTGGCACATTCGGCAAAACATTCCTGCATTCTAGGGGGTTGGACTGGATGACCCCAGAGTCCCTTCCAGCTCTACAGTTCTGTGATTCTACAGAGGCCCACACACTTTTCTCTGCCCTCTATCCATGCAAGCAAGGATTCTCAAGAATGGTTCAAAGGAAGAGAAGGGCATGGCCTTCTGGGGGAGTCCTGAGGACCAGCTAGAGATGCCTGGGTGGCCCCTTGCCTCTGCTATACAGACTTGAGTAGCAGCCCAACTGCACGTAGAAATAGCCCTTTGGGGTGCAATTTTACCCTAGGAACATGGAGAGACACCTTATAATGAGTCAGACGGATGATCCATGTTGCTCATTTGGGTTTGACCACCAGCATCTCTTGAGGGATTCAGCTTCTCCCTGTCTCTCCCAGTCTGACCTTGAGATGCCGGGGATTGAACTCAGGACCTTTGGGATGCAAAACAGATCCTCTGCCACTGAGTTACATCCCTTCCCTACATCCCTATATCCCTACAGCCTTGGCCAACTTTCCCAGGCACTATTCATCTTTTACGAGACAAGAACAGCTTATGCGTCTGAGCAGGAGCTGTGCCCTCTGGGATATCCCTGCTTTCATTCCACATTATTCTCCAAAGATGTTTTCTGCATCTTTTTTTTTTTTTTAAGACCCTGTTAAGATGCCCAGAGGCAGCATTAGGCTGTGGGCTATATCTAACCCACAGAGAATTCCCGCTCTGCTTCCATGCGGTAACTCACCTGAGTGTCAGTAGCTCTGGGCTTCGGAGGGATGAAAGCATTTCCAGAGGGGAAGCTGAGGCAAGCCATATATGTCCCATGTTGCCTCTCCCTGCCTTAAGTTGTATGAATCAGGAGCATGGC
>JAXCMG010000052.1:456225-472789 GCA_034642415.1 Podarcis siculus | reverse complement strand
GTGGCAGCTTCCAGGGTTTTGGTCATGAGGCTTTCACCAGCCTACCCAGAGATGCCAGGAAGCAATGAGTGTAAATGCTACTTTTATCCAATAAGCTGCTTTCTACACACACACACACACACACACACACATACATACACACACACACCTGCCTCTGTATCCTCCATCCAGGCAAACAGTATCAGAGTGGAAGAAACACATTCCAGCCAGAGCGAAACATTTGGGATGCAAAACAGAGCCTGTAATGGCTGTAGCCGTAGGAAAGTTCTGGCAGCCCTGAAAGTCCCTGCTGTCCTACCCCATCTTACCTCCCCATTTCCTCCCTTCCCGCAGCAATTCCGTCGGCCCCACAGGCCGTCATCTCCAGTGTGAACGAGACCTCCCTCATGCTGGAGTGGAGTCCGCCCCGGGACTCAGGGGGCCGCGAGGACCTGGTCTACAACATCATCTGCAAGAGCTGCGGTTCAGGTCGGGGGGCATGCACCCGGTGCGGGGACAACGTCCAGTTCGCACCACGCCAGCTTGGCCTGGCCGAGCAACGCGTCTACATCAGTGACCTGCTGGCCCACACCCAGTATACTTTTGAGATACAGGCGGTGAACGGCGTCACTGACCAGAGCCCCTTCTCGCCCCAGTTCGCCTCTGTCAACATCACCACCAACCAAGCTGGTAAGGATCTGTTCCACTCCATTGCCAGGTTCCTTCTTCTTGTTTTTATTATTATTATTTTGTCAGCTATATATAGAATAATAATCAAAACATCCAGTCCAAGGTAATACCCAACTATTCTACTTTCTATACTTTTCTATACTTTCAATACTCAAAGGAAGAAACAGTTTTCAATGGCTTTGTCTGACCCAACCAAGCTTTGACTGCCTTGAAGCACTTCTTGCGAATGAGCACTCAGATTGCTGGGTTTTTAATCCTACTTTGTTTTTTAAAGGTCTGACTAACTATATGCAAAATTATACCCCAAAATAGACCCATTAAGATTAACAAACCAAGTTAGGAATGTTCATTAACCTCAATAGGTCTTACTGTGTGCAGGATTAGCACTGGGTACAAGCCAACGCTAGTCCTACGTAGGGTAGACCCATTGATTTCAATGCATCTAAGTAATCAAATCAAATCTTTACTACGGTCATAGATCAGCATAATTAGGGTGGGGTACAATCGTTTAATATCTGTAAAACTTTTTTGGAAAGCTAAAAATTATTTAAACATAAGGTATATATAAAAGACTATAAGAATCTAAAAGAAGCTGAAATAATCTTAAAAAAGCGTTAGAAGCATTAAACAGATGTGGAAGAGCGTAAAAGGTTAATATATAAAAGACTATAGCTATCAATTTACACAGCATTCTGATAGGAGTATGCATTAAATCTAGTTTGTGGCACAGATTGTCATCCAACAGATTTTGAGCACTGCTATGCAGAATCTGGCAACATTGTAAATTGTAGCAGGGTTGGTATCTGAAAGCAGCAGGGTGGTATAGAATTTTCCTGTGCATCCTGGGTACTTATGGAGCAGTGGGGAGATGAGGCTAATACGAATGTCTCTATAATATAGGCACTGGAGAAGCACACGCTCTATTGTTTCTATTTGTCCAGAATCACAGGGGCATTGTCTCTCCGAGTAAGCTACAACCCAACACATTTAAAGTAACCACGTCCACTGTATTACTGCAGTGTAATTCTATAAACATTAATACATATGTGTTTGATTATAAAGTTATATGCCTCATTGAGTGTATCTGTTTATGTGCTGGTTCGTTTAAGAAACCTTGAATGTATACATACATAATAAGGGTGTAATATTATGGGCATGTGTGTGTGTGTGGAAATGGGTTTTTTTTTGTCAAGATCAAGGAGCGAGATGGAAATTAGTGTGTGTGTGTGTGTGTGTGACTGTGTGTGTGTGTGAGGGGGAAATCTGTGCATATAAATTAGGCACTGGGATTTGCAGAAAACGCCACCTCTAGTTTCCTCCTTTCTGCCGGCTCCCCGCAGAGGTGGACATTTTGAAAACTCTGCCCCTGAGAAATTAGCATCTTCTGGGGTCTTCTTCATCTCCCTTACCGAGACACAAAGTCAGCTCCTTCGGACTGGCTGGTAGAGGCCCACACCCAGGGCCAGATTTAGGTTTGATGAGGCCCTAAGCTACTGAAGCTAATGGGGCCCTTTATATGTCCAGCTGTCCTTTGTCAACAATAAATTGTCGCTGTTTATTGTGTTGAATATATGCTATATGGTAATTTATGGCCTTAATAGGTATCTAAAGCTATTTGCACATAACAAAACATGTATTTTATCAAAGTAATTGTTGAACTGTAATACAATTAAGAAGAAGTGTATTAATAGTGAAATACAATTAGGAAGTATATTAATAGTGATATTTTAGGGAGCAGGCTAGCAGGCGGGGCCCATTACTTACATCATAGGAGCCTACACAACACAAAACACTATTGCTGTATGTAGGTTTTATTTTATTTGTTTTTTTTTATCTTATATTTTGGAAATGGACATCCAGTTGTTTTTTTCCTTTAATTTTTTTGGGGGCCCCCAAGAGAGTGGGGCCCTAAGCTATAGCTTGTTTAGCTTGTATGTAAATCTGGCACTGCCCACACCTCTGTTTACATAGCATGGCTTGGTAGGTGTGCAAAATCCTAATTGTAACATCTGAATCGACCGTGCATTTACAAATACTGACAGGCTCACAACAATTATTCAGGCGATAGATTTCCACGCTTCAATAAAACAAACACTTTGGTCTAGCATAGGGGCTGGCCAAGCCAAGGAGGCCTTTCCCCCCCACAATCTTGAGGACTAACATCTTGTCCGTTTGAGGCTTATTTCCCCCCAGGAAAGATGGGATTCTCAGAATACCGAACACCAGGGAGAAATGACACTATGCTGGTTTGTGGAAATGTTTAGGAATGGTTACAAAGTTCTCCTCACTTGAATTTCTTCCAGGACATTTGGATTGTCCACAACTCTTGCCAAGCCCTGCCAGCATCCAGCTAACTTCCATGAAGTGTAGACCCATTGAAATTAATTGACCTAAATCAATCACAGCCATTAATTTCAGTAGATCTACTTGGAGCAGGAATAGCATCTCATACAGCCCCACTTTCACATCGGTTTTAGCAGTAGTCATTCTGACTCACTTCTGCATTAATCTGATGTGTGTGTGTGAAAAATTGCAATTGCGTAAGTATTCAAATACGTTCTTTAAAACTTATTTCCTCTCAAAACACACTTATTTATTTGTTCCATTTATATCCTAACTTAACTCCTAAGGAGCTCAAGGCAGCATATATGATTCACTTCCTCCCCATTTTATCCTCACAAAAACCCTGTGAGGTAGGTTTGGCTGAAAGACTGCCTCGTTCAAGATCGCCTAGTGAGTTTCATAGCTCAGTGGGGATTTGAACCCTGGTCTTCCAGAGCCTAACCCAACACCTTAACCACTACACTACACTTTCTCTCAAAAACACTATGCTGGCAAAGGTGGGTTGTGAACTGACACACGCAGAGCAATCTATCACCATTACCACTCAACCACATTTTGGTCCTTTAAAAATAAAAAATAAAAATTTGGAACATTTGGGAAGTGTGTAATCTCAGGGATACCTTAAATTCTGATCCTGACATTTGCAGCACAATCCTAACCCCTTCTCTGTCTGCTCTGAAGGAAGCCCTATTTAATTCAGTGGGGCTTACTCCCAGGTAAGTGGCGTTAGGATCGAAGCCTTAAGATTATATACAAAATTGGACCTAACTAAGCCCATTAAAATTAATAGATATGAGTCAGGTCTATTTTCCCTCAGTGGGTCTACTCTGAGTAGGACTTAGTTGAAAGCAATATGTGTCTGGTCAGCGCATGTTGGGATTTGCAAAAGGCCGAACTTCTGACGTGCTCCTGAATTCCCCTCGCTCGCTGGGGCTGCCTCTGCGAGCTGCCAGAGCAGGCGAGCTGTCAGGCCTGCCTCTTGCATGCTCAGATCTCACCCCTTGTAATTAAGCAACGTGGTTGCGACTTTATTGCGGCAACTGTGAACATTCGCACCTTGGCGGGAGGGAAGGGGTGGCAGGGAGGGTAGCGATGGAGGCGGGTGGGGGGAGAGAGAGAGGAAGACGGGGAAACCTACTGCTCTGCCTTTGCTCCCCCTGCGTGTTTCTGCTCGGCTCGGCCTTATTATGCGTCGAGCTGAGGCTCCCAGCCCGGGCACGACGCCTTCCTTAATGTATCTGTTCATTAGCGCTAAACAGTAACTGTCTGCTCGCTAATTCTCCCGTAATTAGAGGCAGGATTCTTTCGCAAGCTCTCTGCACAGCCTGGCAGCCTTGATGTTCATCATTAGCAGCTGGAAACAGAAGCTGTGGGGGGAGAGAGACACACACACACACATCCAGCATGGAGCTCGAACAACAAGAGGGTCTGGCAGCAGCGATCATGAATGATGGCGCTGAGGGAGGTTGAGGCAGGCCGAGACTTTTGTCTTCTCTGAGTGCAGAGGCATGCTGCTCTGCCCACACTGCCTTCTTTCAGCAGGTCCCCTGCCCTGGAGGAGAATCCCCCCTGGAAAAATCTAACTTCTGCTCAGAAGAAGTTCCTCTGAGTTCCAGAATAAGCTCCTGGGTAGATAAAAGAATGCACTTCTTCATGCAGTTCATAGTTAAACTATGGAACTCATTCCAGCAGGAGACAGGGATGGTCACCAGCTTGGGCAACTTGAAAAGAGGACTAGGCAAATTCATGGAGGAGAGGGCTTTTGATTGCTATTAGCCATAATGGCTATGCCCTGCCTCCACAGCTGGAGGGAGTAATGCGTCTGGATCACAGGGAGAGGCGAGTGTGGTCTTGTGCTCAGATCCTGCTCACAAGTTTCCCACAGGCATCTGGTTGGCTACTGTGAGAACAGGAGGCTGGACTAGATAGGCCATTGCCCTGATCAAACAGGATCTTCTTAGGTTCTCATCTCTGACCATTGGCCATGCTGTCTGGGGATGGAGTCAGAGTCCAACAACATTGGCCAGCCACAGATGACGAGCTGCATCTGGTAGGAAGCACCAGGCACACAAATTTCGAGGTCCACACAATGCGTGATGTGGTGAAAGTGAATGCCTGAAGAAGGCAGTAGGGTGTGAGCCCTGTCCCAAATAGTCCCTGGGCCCAGAGGAGACCTTGGCATGCTAAACAAGAATGGGGCTTCCAACACAGGGTTTGCCTCCAGATGTTATGGACTTTGAGTCCCATCAGCCACTGCCGGTAACCAGGAATGATGGGAGTTGTCGTCCAAAACACCTGTCAGGCAATAGCCTGGGTACCTTCTAGCAGCACTCAGCTGATTGTGATTGGAAGCCTCTGAACACCTGGTCATGCCAAAGGTTTTAAGTGCATTCGTAGGGTTGCCATATTTCCAGATGAACAAAGTCGTTGAGCTTTCTTCAGGCTACCTCTGAGCCCTAAACAGAGCCTGAGCTGGACATTTGCTTACAATTGTAAAAATCTCCATCCCCACCTGTGGATGGGCATGTAGGCCCCCCAAAAACAGGACATGTTGGGGATTTCCCAGACGTATAGCAATGCTAACATTCATCCCAAAGCACTCAGAAACCACCTTCAAACCTTCCCACTTAAGAAGGAGAAATTGGCTGACACAAAAGGTGGAGACATAAGGGGCACCCCCATACCCTCCCCTCACTTCCCCTGGTGGTCTTTGAATGCCCAGCTAAGGCTCGAACTGTGGGTTGCATAAGATCACAGTCTGTGGGGTTGTGTGTGTGCACAGATTCCTCTATGTATGGCTTGTGAAAAGGATGTCTAGAAATTTGCCTGCTCCTTCAAGAACACTTCTCACCATTGAGATCAGACTCTGTCCCTGTTCCATCTCCCTCCCCTCCACCATTCCACATCTGGAAGAAGGTGGGTGGCGATGGACAACAGGGCCTTTTCAGTTTGGGCCCCTCATCTCTGAAACTCCCTTTCAAGGAACAGAGGCTCTCTGAGTATTTCATAGAATCGTAGAATTTTAGAGTTGGAAGAGAGTGATCTAGCCCAACTCGTTATATTGCAGGACTCTTTTGCCCAACGTGAGGCTCAAACCCACAGCCGTGACATTTCTGTGCCCCGAAGACAGAATAACATTTGATGTGGACAAGTCAAGTGATTAGGAAGATTTTCTTCTTATTATACTATTTCCACTTCTGGCTTTGAAATGAGGATGGAAGGAAAATTGGCTTAGTTTGCATTTTCACTCATGCTTCCAGAAGCAATAGGGGAATCTAAACAACAGCTGTCCTTGGAAGTTTGGACTTTTGCAATGCTTTTCTCCAGCCCAAAACTCTGTATGCAAGAGCATCTATTTGGGAATAGGAAAGCACTTAAATGTGCCTAATGGTGAATGCATTCTAATTAGGAGAAATGGCTTGCAAAAATATGTATGCCTTGCCCCCCAAAATGTGCATATTAGGAAAATGCAAATGTAAATGTGGGTGAATTTTTATGCAGTCTTTAAAAAAAAAAAGCAATGCAAAATGGGGAGGAACTGGAGTTAAGCGTGGAAAATTTGAAAACGCAGAGAAAGAGAAGTGAGCAGGTCCATCCGTCTTGACGTTGGAATTTCCCCCAAAAATCTCCAGTGATAAGGGAAGCCTGCATATCAGAATCTGCTTAGTCCAGCTTTGTGTGTCCTCCCTTTCCCCCCACAACCACCCCCCAGCCACACGCAGCCGCCCTCCCATGAGACATTTCTGACCCTGACCTCAGAGCACAGCCGTGTCTGCCGGACGTTAATTGAAAATACCAGAATTCCCCCGTTGGCTTGATGGTGGCCAACGGTAACCTGATGCTGGGGGAAGAACGCTTGAGTGAAGGTTTGGAGCTGGGGGTTGGGGGAGTCCGGAAGACCCCCAGCTGCTCTGTCCTTCCTCCTTGCCCCGTCTCATTCCTCGGAGCTCTTGGGGGGGGGACAGAGAGGGGGTTTCGGTGGGCTCAGCCGCCCCTGCGATTCAACACAAGTTACGGGGATTACTGTGATCAGAGACTGATTCTGCTGCACGTAACCCAAGCCGGGTGGCTGAGCCCCGTCAGCCCAAGGAGACCCTTTGATTGTGGGCAGGGGGTGGGTGGGCAGGAGGGAGACCCCTTCGCCAGGACCAGATTTCCTCCGCAGACCTGGCAGCTGACACAGAGCGAGGGAGAGACGGAGAGAGAGGAACAGTGGAAATGGATTGGCGCTGGCTGGGTTTCAGGCCATGAAAGGGGAAACTGGAGACGGGTCGTGGTTTCATGGCCAGCATGTGGTCCAGGGTCGTCCCAGACAACATGTCAGTTGACCCCCACCGCCCACCGCCCAGCTCCCTTCCCCGACCCACCCACAATGAGAGGAGTGGCAAGAGAGAGGCAGCTTGTCTGCTTCGTGTCTTGCAGCTGGGGGGGGGGGGTAGGGATGGAAAGCCTTTGGGAGGGGAGGCATCCCCATGCCTCGATTTCCCCCAGCTTCTTCCCCATACAGTGGTACCTCGGGTTAAGAATTTAATTCGTTCTGGAGGTCCGTTCTTAACCTGAAACTGTTCTTAACCTGAGGCACCACTTTAGCTAATGGGGCCCCCCGCTGTCGCCGCACGATTTCTGTTCTCATCCTGAAGCAAAGTTCTTAACCCGAGGTACTATTTCTGGGTTAGCAGAGTTTGTAACCTGAAGCGTCTGTAACCTGAAACGTCTGTAACCCGAGGTACCACTGTATTAGCTGATCTGTTCAGTTCAGAGCAACTTTTTCTAACCCTTGGAATGCCCACGTTGGAAGACTCGGGACAGATAAAAGAATACACTTCTTCACACTAGTTAAACTATGGAACTCGCTCCATCAGGAAGCAATGGTTGTTGAATGGTCTCTTTAAATTTGAAGGTTCATTATTGTTCCACAAGACGTGTATTTCTTTAAGGGCCAGAGCACATAACGTGACCTAGTTTTACAGCTGTGAAGCACTTTAGCAGGTGCTGTTAAGTTATGTTAATTAAGCTGTTGGCTATAGTATATGAAGAGCAGCACCTAGCTCTCTCAGTACCCTGGGGGATGGGTCATGCTTATTGATATATTTAGTGTAAAAGGAGTTTTTGTTTTTGTTATTAAAACCTAGCAAAAGTTATTTTTGCATTCCTTGTAATGTGTGGTCTCCCCAGCATGCCTTCTGCAGTGCAGCTAATCTGCAAATAGCCAAGAGTGGTGTCCACCAACTTGGGAAGCTTCCAAAGAGGACTGGGCAAATTCATGGAGTAGAGGGGCTATCCAAGGTGACTAGCCATGGTGGCTATTCTGTGGAGGCAGCAATGCTTCTCAATACCAGTTGCTGGAAACCCCAGGAAGGGAGAGTGCTCTTGTGATCAAATCCTGTTTGCAGGCTGCCCCCGGGCACCTAGCTGGCCAATGTGAGAACAGGATGCTGGACTAAATAGGACTGCTATTATGATGGCCGTTTTATTATTAGGCTGTCTGTCAGTATGCTTTTTATTATGTTTTTATAACTGATGTTCTGCAATGTGTTTTTAATGTTGTACACTGCCCTGGAATCTTTTGATAAAAGACAGTATATAAATTTTAATACTAATACTAATTTGCCATTGGCCTGATCCAGCAAGATCTTATGGTCTAATGCCTTCACCCTGAAGCATCACAGTTCAGTAGTTTCTTTCTTACTAGCTGCAGAGTATCTAGAGTCTGATCTTCTCTGGTCATTGGCCATGGTGCCTGGGGCTGAGGTGGGTTCAGCCGCTTCTGGGAGGCCATGCCAGCTCTGGATGAAGAAGGTCCCACGTTCTCCAGAATCAACAGGTTGGGCTTGAAATGTGTCCCTTTTAGAAAACCTGGAGAGCTGCTGCCAGTCAGTGTAGGCAATATGGATCCGGATAGATGAATAGTCAGCTTCCCATGTCTTGAGGGTGTGCTTTGCATGCAGAAGGTCCTAGGATCATCCCCCAGAATCTCCAAGTAGGGCTAGGAATCCCCCCTGCCTGAAACCCTGGAGAGCCACTGCCAGTCAGTGTAGACCGTGCTGAGCTGGATACATCAGTGGTCTGACTCAGTATAGGTCAGCTTCCTATGTCCATATGAATTGTGTTAAAGTGGGGAGGGGGGAACCAATTAGATTGTAGAGAAATAGCCCATTGGGGTGGTCCCTTGCCTGGAATTGGACAGGCCAGCATTTTCTCTCCTAAACAAGCTTCTGTTTTTTAAAAAAGTAAATAAATAAATCAGCATTTAAATGTCAGTGTGGGGCAGTTTTCAGGAAAACAAAGGATCAGATAACAATCAGGTTCAAATCCCTGTTCTAAGGCCATTCACACATCGTCCAGCCACTCTCACCCCTGCTAATCCAGGTCACGGGGTACTCAGAGCAGAAGACAGGAGCAAGCAAAGTGTGCCACTACGAATGTGCTGGGAAAGACACACACACACACACACACACACACACACACACACCATTACTCCAGCAAACCAAGCCATGATACTGCTCTCCAACCCCTAACCTTGCTGACCCCCAGGGAAAAGCTGTTTCAGCTCCAAAGATGTGTGATTCAGCTCACATCGCTCTCTGAGATACTCAAAAACACTTTGTTGTGTGCGCATGTCCAGAATTCTTCCTTCCAACACTCTCAATGGAGAAACGTTTTTCTCCCTCTCTCATAATGCTAGAACCCAGGGACATCCAAGGAAGCTGAATGTTCAGAGATTCAGGAAAAAAAGCTTTTCTTCACACACAGAATTTGCTCCTGCAAGATGTAGTGATGGACACCACGTTGGATGGCTTAAAAAGAGGGTTGGACAAATATCAGTGACTACTAGCCATGATAGGTATCTCCACTGCTGGAGGCAGGAAGCTTCTGAATATCAGTTCACAAGTGGGGTTATGTGCTGCTGTGCTCAAGTCCTGCTTGCAGGCTTCCCATAGACAACTGGTGGGCCATTTTGAGATCAGGCAGCTGGATTAGATGGGCCTTTGGCCTGACCCAGCTGAGCTCTTCTTATGTTTTTCCTGATGTCTTCATGAAATTTTGAGTTGTCACCAAGACTCTTATCTCTGGGCTCAGAAATATTTGCATCGGGGACTGTGGACTTATGAAAACCCACATATCATCTTGTTAAGACATCTCCCGTTTCAAAGAATTCTCAGAATTTAACTGCCTCCCAAATTATCATCATCATCATCATCATCATACCACTCTTCATCAAAAGATCTCAGGGCAGTTCACAGAATAAAACACAAGAGAAGACACAAGTAAATAATTAAAGCAAAACAATAACCCCCCCTTCCCATAGACCCATTTAAAAGGCTGTAGGATATTAATCAGCCCAAAACCTGTTGGAAGAGGAACATTTTCGCATAGCAGCGGAAGTGCAGTTGTCTTCACCCAACCTCCCTGGGCAGGGGTGGATCAATTGTGGCCATCTAGCCTCTCTATCTGACCCTTGGAACTCTTCCTAGGCTACATGCCAATCCCAGCCACCCTCCTCCCTGGCCCTAATTTCCACCCTCCTCAAGTGTTTTGGCTTGGCTAGGATATGTTCTTGAACACTAGTAATACCTCTCACTTGTCTGGATGGGCGTGTGTGAGAATGTGTAGAACCTAGCCTACTCTACGAAGGTAAAAGTGGGCTCTGTCCACTTCCCCACCAGGCCCCACCCAGCATCAGCAGCCCACAAAAGGTTTCCCCAAAAGGAATGTGGCTGCTAAGAAGGTTCTCCATGCTTGGAGAACTTGGACTAATTAAGAGAATTGGTGCAGGATCAAGGAATAGCATCAACTCCTGATAGCCGGAACACGGGAAGTCATCCAAAAATGTTTAATTCGGAACTGTTTAATTGGCTCTTTTGATTGTATTGTAATTTGGCATTGTGTTAATGTGGCCTCCATTGGATTGTTATTAATGAAAATTAATAAAAGTTATTTTATTTTATTTTTAATCAAAGAATGTTCTCCATGCTTGTCCTAGGACAAACATGGCCATGAATGCTCCACTACCTAGAAATTTGAATCAGGAAAATTCAGGCTTTCAAATCTCCAAATGTCATGTTCAGAAGATCAGAGAGGCAGATTCTCACTCACCTCAGTGTCCCCACGGTGGCGGCTTCCTGGTAGCCACTATGTTGCTGTTTTTTAACTAAGAGGCAACTTTTGTAGAGTGGTAGCTGTAGGTGGACTAGGTTTGTGTTGGGGTTTTTGGACTTCTGCCAACATCCCTGACTCAGACACATCGCACATGTGAGACGCAGCCTAGTTAACAACAGGACTAGGTAATCTTCCCCTCCCCATCTAGCCCTGTCACCCGGTGGGGGCCACAAAGCCGCTACAAAAGGGGCCTTTTGTTCTCTCATTTGCCTGACACAATTCTCAGTTGGCTGGCAGTTCCCAACTGAGACATGTCAGTTTCATTGTAATGAATTGCCCTGAGCATAGCACAGCCCATTTCCACAAATTAGTGTTCAATCCAAGACACCAGAACTCCACCCCCCATCCCACCCCCCGCACCCGACCTGGATCACATCACGCTGTACGAAGTTGTCCTGTGTTAGCGAAGGATGGGAAGTAAAGGGAGATGCTGAGGAGGAGAATCAGTAGCCCAACCTGATCAGACAGGAGTTCTGAACAAAACTTGAAGGAAATGACTCAGACACCTTTGTGGCAACAACACAATCAATGAGCTCTCACCACGGGGCTCTTGAATGAGGTACAAGTGCAAAAACTATTCAGGGGCTGGGCTCTTGGTTGCTGTGGGGTTAAATCATCCATCACCACAACCATACACCCTGCTCAGGTATTTTGTACCTGTCGCTTACCGAATGCATGAAGGAGTCAATAGGAATGTGCTCAGCTAGCCCAACCCCACCACAAGGGTATTTTATATTATTGTTTGACAAGTTTTACAGACCCTCCGAGTGTCCCTATTTTCCAGGGACAGTCCCGGATTTACAGAAGCTGTCCCGGTTTCTGGTTTGGTCCTGGAATGTCCTGCTTTTCCTTAGGGCATCCTTATTTTCATCGTAGAAATGTTGGAGGGTATGGAGTCATGCGACACCCCCCCCAAAAAAAATAACAACAACAACCAAGGAGATAAGTTAATTACAACCTTTAGAAGACATCTGAAGACAGCCCTGTATAGGGAAGGTTTTTAAAAAACGTTTAATGTTTCATTGTGTTTTTATATATGTTGGAAGCCGCCCAGTGTGGCTGGGGCAACCCAGTCAGATGGGCAGGGTATAAATAATAAAATCATTACTATTATTATTATGGAATAGGATGCCCCTATTTTCATTGGGAAAATGTTGGATGGTATGGTTTCATATAATGCTTTATTGTAACAAAACCTCTAAGTAATAATAATAATTTACAATAATAATTTATTATTTATACCCCGCCCATCAGGTTACAAAAGTGGTTACAAACAGAATAAGTCAATAAAATTGTCAGTTAAAAACAGCTATTTAAAACATTCAAAAATAATTAAAATCAACAGTAGGCCAAAAACTAGATTAAAACACCCAGCAAAGTTCCATCTCTAGGTAGTCTTGCATGAACGAAAATGAATTTAGCTAGCGCCAAAAAGAGTACAGTGAAGGTTTCTGCCTGTTGTCAAAAGGCAGGGAGTTCCAAAGTTGCTGCCATGGTAGAATATCTATTTCCTGCAAATGCGGAGTGCTGGTTACAGTGCCAGTTCCACAGTGGTCGAGTGGGTATATATGGGTAAGGCGATCTAGCATGAAAAATGGTCCCAAGCTGTTAAAGGCTTTATAGTATTAATAGTGACACCTTGAACTTGGCCCAAGAAGTTCAGGCAACAAGACAAGAGTCCAGGCTGGACTGCTCCTTGCAGAGTTGGAATTAAGCTATGATCAGCAGGTAACCCCAGAATGAGCCTGAAATATTGTTGCAGCTCAACAGCCACAGGAAAGTTGTTAAGAGAGGGGAAGGAGCTCACGGGACATGCCAGTTCACTGACACGGGATTGATACCAACAATACCTTTATGGTGACTTATGGTGACAGTCGCAGATGCTAAGCCATTGCTTGTAGGTCACTAAGTGTTTGATGTGGCATCAGCATATAGAGGAGCTTCCTTGAAACGTCTCCTTTCCTTCAGGGCAGTGAGCACACATTGGCTAAGGCAACGGACCTCTTTCTCTTACAGCCCCTTCAGCCGTGTCCATCATGCACCAGGTGAGTCGGACGGTGGACAGCATCACCCTCTCATGGTCACAGCCCGACCAGCCCAACGGAGTCATTCTGGATTATGAGCTGCAATACTACGAGAAGGTACAAGGGGACAGAGGGGCATGGTTGGGGCATACATCCAACTCTCCTCAGGGAGAGTCATCAGGGACCAAACTGCAGTCACTCTCTGGCAGACCATTTGCCGTGGCTGTTTCAGTCGAGAGACCAGCCAGCTTGTGATATATTGCAATGTTGAGAACCAGTTATCGCCCAACTCTTAGGCAGAGCATCTCCTTTGCATGCAGAAGGTCCCAGGTTCAGTCCTCGACAGCCTCTCCAGGTAGGATGGAGGATGTTCCCCCTGCCTGAAACCCCCCAAGAACTGCTGCCAGTCAGGGTTGGCAATATTGAACTAGATCAGCGGTTCTCAACCTGTGGGTCCCCAGATGTTGTTGGACTACAACTCCCATCCCCCCTAGCTAGCAAGGCCAGAGCAAGGGATGATGGGAATTGTAGTCCAACAACATCTGGGGACCCACAGGTTGAGAATCGCTGAGCTAGATGGACCAGTAGGTCTGATGGAATATGAGGCAGCTGTGGAGGAGGAAGAGCTGGAGGAAGCGTCTATGAACTCTGGGTCAAATACATTGGTCCAATAAGAAACCTAATTGGACTAGTTGGTTATAAGTGGGAAGACATACCTTCAAAGTGTCTCCCATATCTCACTTTGATGTTGCACCTGAGCACCAGACACGGAGCTGGATTTCTAATTCCAGTAAGATCTCTGCATTAGTGAATCTGCCGACAGGGTTTCTTTGAAGTGAGCCTCTTGAGTTCCTCTAGAGCTCTGGCATTAGAAGAGGCTTTGAATCGTCTCCCGCTGGGAAAACTCCTCTCTCTCTCTCTCTCTCTCTCTCTCTCTCTCTCTCTCTCTCTCTCTCTCCTTTTTCTTTTTTGAAATGGAAAACTGACAATTACTGTCAATGTGTGTGTTGCGTTTTTCTGGAAAAGAACAACATTGGTTTTATTCTGGAGAGCCACTTCTGAGCCTCATACTGGGAGCTGAGGAGGGGGAAAGGAAATGGACCCATTCTGGGCCCTCTCCTCAAACTTCACTTGACATGCAATTGCATCTCATTCTCTCCTCCACCCTGATTAGTGCTGAGCTGAAATCCTCTCCGCCAACCTCCCCATTCTGCTGGCCAGCTATGAAATTTGGAGGGGGGGACATTTCTAACAAAATTTGGGATGTGCAAACAAGGAGGAACCTGAGGACCATATGTGGCCCTCAACGGCTCTCTATTTGGCCCCCCAGGACTCTCCCCAAACCGTATCCCTCACCAGTCTTGCTTCATACCTCATGAGTCTTTTTTCTGGCTAGAATGTGTCCTTGAATGTCGAGCATGCCTCTTGCTTGTCTGGATACAGGATAGAGAGCGGTGTGTTTAGAAACTATCTGGCGGTTCCCTCACTGTGAGAAGCCAAGTTACAGGGAACCAGGCAGAGGGCCTTCTCTGTAGTGGCACCCGCCCTGTGGAACGCCCTCCCACCAGATGTCAAAGAGAGAAATAACTACCAAACTTTTAGAAGACATCTGAAGGCAGCCCTGTTTAGGGAAGCTTTTAATGTTTAATAGGTTATTGTATTTTAGTGTTTTGTTGGAAGCCACCCAGAATGGCTGGGGAAACCCAGCCAGATGGGCAGGGTATAAATAATATATTATTATTATTATTATTATTATTATTATTATTATTATTATTTATTGTTATTGTTATTATTGTTGTTATTATTACAAGGTTGCCCAAAATGGAAAGTGGCTCTCAGGCTGAGAAAGGTTCCCCCAACACAGCTCAACAGTGAGGGCAGAAATTAGTGCCCTTGCTCTGATCTGGCTTCATGATGATTCCATGGGATGCCATCCAAAGCCAACTGAGAGTGAGGGCAATGTTTCATGCGTTCACTGTGGAGCCTTATGAGAAAATAAATGAATGAATGGTGTTCCCAGCAACGGGAAGTGTGATTGTCAGTGTTTTCCGAATCTCGAAAAACAGGCAGCAAAAAAGATAAACAGAAGGGTACAGCGTCTGCCTCTGCTGCCAACTCACTAATTTCAAGTCCTAAAAATAGCTTTTATCTGACTATATAAATAGCTTATGCATATAAAATTAAAATATAAATTGTATTCAAAAGTTACAATACAGCTTGGTCCGCTGCCATATTATCCTAGAATGATCACTCAAATCTTCAGTGCCTCTTCACTGTCATGTTGGCTCGTCAAAGACCCTCAATAGGAACCCGACTACTAGACATTTTTCCATTAATATATCCCCTCCACGGACACTTACAATGGTTATAAATACCCTGTTCTTCTTCCATGAATTCCTAAACTTCTTTCCTCTACAAAAATCATTCAGTTTTAAACCAGATTGAGTTAGGCACTCTTCAGTTGGAATGAGTCAGGTGCAAGAATCGTTGGCAGACAGAAATGCTTATGACGGGAATCCACAATCTCTTTCATTCCCCAGTTGTGAGGAATTGTGTGTGTATCAAAGAGGGGGTGTATGTATCAGGGAAAAAAGCTAATTAAAACTCAGTGATTACATGAAGTCACAAATGTCCTTCCCGCACCCCACACTTCAATTCGCAGTGGAAAGGGCTAATCCTCTGTTCCCTCCAGATGACCTATATTTTGGTTCCCTTCAGGCCAGCAGGAGCTGGGGGAGGGGGGGAGAGCCCACCGTTTTGAGCCGATAAATAGGTCCTGACCTATATTGCATAAACGGGCGCCCTGGCTCTGCCTTGTTCCGTCCTTGTTCTGCAGCAAAGCCAGGAGAGAGTGGCGGAATCAGGGCTGGTGCAGTGTGTCAGGAGGGGGGTGTCTCTTCTGAACCACCACCTCCTTCACCAGATCTTTGTTCCCATGTAAATATTAAGGGGAGACTTTCAGGAGGGTGGCGTGAAAGTCGAAGGACTTTCAGGTGAGGGGATGTTCGGATAGATGGGTGGATGGATAGACAGATAGATGATAGATAGGTAGATAGATAGATAGATGATAGATAGATAGATGATAGATAGACGATAGATGGATAGATGAGAGATGAGAGAGAGAGAGAGAGAGCTTTTTTCTGGGGGTGCGCAGGGGTACGCATACCCCTAAACATTTAGTGAATCTTTGTACTTTTGTCCATTTACTGTATTTACTTTTCCTGATTTGAACTATAAAATGGTGATTTTCTTGAGTCGAAATGAGAGCACTCCTAAACATGTTTTTTAGACAGAGAGTACTGGGTGGGTAGATAGATAGATGATAGATAGATAGATAGATAGATAGATAGATAGATAGATAGATAGAT
>JAXCMG010000052.1:421104-433570 GCA_034642415.1 Podarcis siculus | reverse complement strand
TTTCTTTCTTTCTTTCTTTCTTTCTTTCTTTCTTTCTTTCTTTCTTTTTCGTTAAATCATTTTTATTAATTTTCCAATAAAAAACATCCAATTAACATATCAAATCATAATCCAATTAAAATAAAAAACTAAAATAAAAAAGACCAAATTATCATCCAAATTATAATTATTAATTTTTCGGGACTTCCCATAGTCTGGACCTTGAAGCATATCTCCAAATCTCAGTCCTGCCTCTCCTCACAATGCCCAGTTTCTAAATAGTCTATACGGGGTTTCCCAAACTTGGGTCTCCAGCTGTTTTGGGACTACAATTCCCATCATCTCTGGCCACTGGCCCTGCTAGCTAGGGATGGTGAGAATTGTAGTCCAAAAAAAACCCAACAGTTGGAGACCCAAGTTTAGGAAACCCTGGTCTATAAAACCCAGCCTGTGAAAGCTACAGAGCTCACAAAGCTATAGCAGCTTTTCACCAACACACATTTGTTGGGGCTGATAAGGGTTGGTTGCCCCAAATGACTGAAGGGCACCGCCGTGGATGGGAACTGAGAGTAGCTACCATTCAAAAGTGGCACTGCCCCCCTTTCATTGCTAAAATACTGTCAGGGGTTGTCAGGGAGGGTGGTGAGTGGCGTTGTTTGTGTCACTGGGCGGCACTCAAGGTTGGGTTCTGCTGGGTCTCTGGCAGCCATCCGAGAAACTCAGCTGCCGTAGCCTGAGGTGCACTCCATTTCCTGGTTCTTTAGCCTGAAAGTGTCTCCCTCACCAGTCAGAACTTTGCTGCCTCCCTTCAACACAGTTCTGATTTGTGAGTTAGAAACTGCCCTCTCCCCTCTGCAGCTGTGCCGCTTGTGTGAAAATTCACAGGATCACGAAGCAGCGACCCGCAGCAAGTCACCCTCAATCCCTGTGTTGGAGGAAAGTGACTGAGGAAAGTTTCACTGAAACATTGAGTCGTGTAAGCGCAAGCCTCCCCAAGAGGAGGCTCCCACTCCCACAAGTGTAGGGGAGGGCCCTCCAATTGCAATTATTCAATAAACCAGGCTGGAAATAGATTAAATCTGAAATTCCATGCCCGCCCTGGGCACGCTCAGGGCTGTTTTGAGAAAATGGCTATAAGAGCACAGTGAGAATGGAGAAAATTAACAAATTAAAGTCCGGTTGTTGCATCATTCATGGCTCTGGGTGTTAACTAGGCTAGCTCTGTTGTGTTAAGTGGGATGAGACAGTTTGATTGCTCTTGAGGCAGAGAAACATCAGGATCATCTGCCCTCTAAGGAAGGCGCCCTGCATCTCTGTGTGAGTTAACAATCTGGGCTTGCTGGCTTGCTTCCAAAAAATGGCCACCATGCAGGACACGGACTCACAGTGGAGCACAGTGACATATGGCCAAATCACTCATCCAGGTAAATCTTATTTTGCATACTTACATTGGAAAGTGCCATTCCACTTTAATTTTCTAGTGGAAGAGGGGAAGTGTTTTTTTTTTTTTTTAAGAAATTTTATTAAATTTTCAGTCATAAAGACAAACAGAAAAATAAGACACTCAAAGAAAAAGAAAACATACAAAAAACAGAACAAGTATAATTTCATTTCCCTTTTTTTCTTAACCTTACTTTCCTGACCTCCTCATACCTTCCCTTACTGTATTCCAATTTCTATTAATATTTTCAGCAAATCCCCTCCTTTAGCTTTATTTAAATCTTCAAATTTCTTCCCTTTTTCTTAATCGTTACAGCTGACAACCACTTAATTTCAAATCAGTATCATTCAACATTCATTAATTTTACAGTATTTCTTAAGGTATTCTTTAAATTTCTTCCAGTCTTCTCTCGCCGTCTCTCTCCCCTGGTCTCGAATTCTGTCAGTCATTTCTGCCAGTGCCATATAGTCTATTACCTTCATCTGCCATTCTTCCAGAGTGGGTAAATCTTGTGTCTTCCAATACTTTGCGATGAGTATTCTTGCTGCTGTTGTTGCATACATAAAGAATGTTCTGTCCTTCTTTGACACCAATTGGCCGACCATGCCCAAGAGAAAGGCCTCTGGTTTCTTCCGAAAGGTATACTTAAATACCTTTTTCAATTCGTTATATATCATATCCCAGAAAGCCTTAATCTTTGGGCACGTCCACCAAAGGTGAAAGAATGTACCTTCAGTCTCCTTACATTTCCAACATTTATTATCGGGCAAATGATAAATTTTTGCAAGTTTGACTGGGGTTAGGTACCACCTATAAACCATTTTCATGATATTTTCCTTTAAGGCTGTACATGCCGTAAATTTCATTCCGGTGGTCCACAACTGATCCCAGTCAACACTCATAATATTATGACCCACATCTTGAGCCCACTTAATCATTGCCGATTTAACCGTCTCATCCTCAGTATTCCATTTTAACAGCAGATTATACATTTTTGACAAAGTTTTTGTATTGGATTCTAACAGTTCTGTTTCTAGTTTAGCTTTTTCCACCTGGAAGCCAATTTTCTTGTCTTTATTAAATGTCTCCAAAATTTGATAGTAATGGAGCCAATCTCTCACTTTATCTTTCAACCTTTCAAAACTCCGTAGTTTCAATCTGTCACCTTCTTGTTCCAAAATTTCACAATATTTAGGCCAAATTCCTTCCATATTAAGTTTTTTCACAGCTCTGGCTTCCATTGGTGATAGCCACCTAGGCGTCTTATTTTCCAATAAATCTTTATACCTAGTCCAGACACTTAACAGTGTTTTTCTGACAATATGGTTTTTAAATGCCTTATGAACCTTGACCTTATCATACCATAAATAAGCATGCCATCCGAACGCATTGTTAAAACCTTCCAAATCCAAAATATCTGTGTTTTCAAGAAGTAACCAATCTTTCAGCCAGCAGAATGCTGCTGCTTCATAGTAAAGTTTAAAATCTGGCAGGGCAAATCCCCCCCTTTCTTTTGCATCAGTTAATATCTTAAATTTTATTCTGGGCTTTTTGCCCTGCCAGACAAATTTGGATATATCTTTCTGCCACTTCTTAAAACATTCTACCTTGTCCACAATTTGTAATGTTTGAAACAAAAACAACATTTTAGGCAATACATTCATCTTTATCACTGCGATTCGGCCTGACAAGGAAAGTTTCAAATTTGACCAAATTTCTAAGTCTTTTTTCACTTCTGTCCACACTTTCTCATAGTTGTCTTTAAACAGGTTCACATTTTTAGCTGTCATGTTTATACCCAAATATTTCACTTTCTTAACCACATTTAAACCTGTCTCCTTCTGAAACCTCTCCCTCTCAAGAGGTGTTAAGTTCTTGTCTATTACCTTAGTCTTTAACTTATTCAGTTTGAATCCTGCCACTTGGCCGAATTCTTGAATCAGTTCTAGAACTCTCTTGGTACTAGATTCTGGCTCTTGTAAAGTTAATACCAGGTCATCTGCGAAGGCTCTCAATTTGTATTGTTTTGCTCCGACCTGCACCCCCTTAACCATCCGGTCCCTTCTAATCATGTTCAGCAAAACCTCCAGTACAGAAATGAAAAGTAGAGGTGAGATTGGGCACCCCTGACGTGTTCCTTTTTCTATCTTAAATTCTTCCGTTACCACATTGTTCACAATCAACTTCGCTTTTTGTTCAGAATAAATTGCACCTATACCATTTTCAAAACCTTGACCCACCCCCATAAGTGTGACCTATCAACAGTTTCTGGCAAAAGCGGGTGACAAATGTGTGCTTTGGGAACGAGGTGTGAAGAAGAAAGCCCTGGTCTTCTGCTTCTAAGGAGGCACCTTTCAAAGGCCTCAACTCCCAACAGCTGATGCACATGGTCTGAATCAGCTTCTCCCATGGCTGACCATGAGCACAGATGTCAGAGATGGGATTGGGAAAGGAATGCTGGGTAAAGAATAGCTGCTCATGGGCTGGCAGGGGGGGAGAGCTGTGGTTCTCATGATGTTGCTGGACTCCATCTCTTACTATTCTTGGCTATTAGCCACGCTAGCTGGGGCTGATGGAAACTAGTGTCCCAACAACATGATTAGGACCCACAGCTTCCCCATAGCAGATGTTTCTCAAGATCAGCAATTAGCACCCTGATGGCCCCGAAGGACACCTCATGCGCTGGCTCCTCACTGCCATCGATACTTTCTCATCAGCCCACTGCTGACTTGGGTCATTCCATTAGCAACTGTTTCCCCTTCACCCCTTGCTCTCTTACTCACCTGCCAAAAAGCTGTTCCACCCCCTGTTCTCCTAAGAACCTAAGGGGCCGAGCAAGGGACTGAGCAACGGGAGCTCACCCCATCGCAGGGATTCGAACTGCCGACCTTCTGATTGGCAAGCCCTAGGGTCTGTGGTTTAACCCACAGCGCCACCCGCGTCCCTATATCACACATAAGGTGTGGTTATTGTGGCTCAGGCAGGCCAAGGTGTGATATTCCTGAGGATTTAGCAAGTTTTACATAGTTCCACACACAGTTTACACAAAACATTAGCATTTGATAAGACAACCAGGAGGTCAGTCAGACATCCCTCAGTGCAGAGCACCTGGGCAAACAATCACCATTAATGCAAAAGAGGTCCATAGATCTAGGAGAGGAATCCCTTCAGGAACTTCCCCTAGTTGCTATCTGTTCTGAAGCAGAGGGGATTAAGTAGGCAGAGGAAATATTTAGTCTTTATGAGAGCCAAGATGGCTTGTGGGTTGCTCTCCTGTACTATTTTAGACATGTGGTTTATATACTTATGTATGTGTGTTCACCTTATGCAATTATCAACATTTATTCTATATTTAAGACCTTAGAATTCCTATAATATGGGCAAGCAAGAGACTGCCAGCAACAGAGTAGAGATGGAGACATTATTGTGCATGGAGGGGGAAGTTCTTCCAAATCTTGAGCTTGCACAGCACTCAGGGTCTGCCTGGGTATCCGATTCAGCCCAGCCGGAAAGCATAACGTTTAGAATGCCAAGATCTGAAGCGACTGAGATGGCCATTTTAGTACGCCTTGTGAGTGGAGCCGCTGATCCCAAAATGGCCGTGCAGCTCATCCCCGATCAAAGCTTTGCGGGGCAGGGGCGGGGGAGAGAAGGAGAAAACGCCCCGCGAAGCTCTTATCTATAGAACATGCCCAATTCGCTCTGGAAGAATTCGCTTGCCCACCATCTCTCTGAAGCTTCAATCGGCTCCAATTAACTTTGAGAAGGGATTTCACACCCCTTGTGTGCTCAGCAAATTGGTGTTTGGATCCTTATGAGCTCTGGCAGGAAGGAAAGAGCACTGAACCAGCGAAAATTGGGTACATTTGGGTGTCGGTCTTGCGGACCCCTCCGATTCACAGCGAGGCAGCTTCCTAATTGGTGCAGATGAAGAAAGGTCCCCATGTTCTGCACAAAGAGATATTGTTGCATGTGCCTATGCTGCACGTTGCACCTCCCACAGCTACTGGTGTTTCACTGGGGTTGCTAATACAATGATGGATCCTGAATGCATCCTCAGGTTGACGGATATTGCTTTTGATGTGCTCCCTTGTGTCCCCTTGGTGGTGCAAATGTGCAAAAGGGCAATGAACTTTACATGACTCCTGAAAAACTAAAAAAAAAAAAATTAAAATAGGTCGTCGCGGGTTCAAAAGTTCAGCGCACATCAGGAGAGATCAACATCCCCCCTCCCATTCCTAAATGTGATGGGTGGGGGAGGGGAGGAAGCTTTTCGCACCAAATAAGGATAATTGGGAAATTCTCGCCTCTCCTCTTTTCTTGGCTAATTGTGATTGGAGGAGCGTTCTGGTAGAAGCCCAATACCATTGGACAATGAAAGCCCAGCATTTCATCGGTACAGTCTGTAGACCCGCTACAGTCCGTAGACCTGCAAACAAAAAGGGGCCGCCATGTTTGTTGCTAGCGTAAAGAGGGAACGATCTCCCACAACTGAAGAATGCTGCAAAAAAAATGAGCAAAATTTCAGGTCAGAGAAGCTCTCCAGGACTTGCGCCACTCTTAATCTGCACTTCTGCCAGACACTGAAAAGTCAACCTATGAATGACAGGCCCTGTAGCCATGTGGAGCACAGAATCACTGAAGATGTGGAACTATATTGTTCCTTTGTCCTATTGCTTGACTTTAGGGGAGAAAACAAAACAGAACTCCCTTAAAAAAAAAAATCTCATTTCCCACAGCAGTCCTTTGCCAAACTCATTTACAACAGCTTGGAGAGAACAATGTGAGAATTTAAGAAGAGACCTCCTGCAGGATCAGGCCAAAGGCCCATCTAATTCCACATCCTGTGCTCACAGTTGCCAACCAGATGCCCCCAGGACAAGTCCACAAGCCAGACCTGAGCCTGCTCCCTAATTCTAATTCTCAGAAACTTGTATTCAGAGACATATTGCCTCCAAAAGTGAAGGAAGAACATGGACATTGTGGCTGGTAGCCACGGATAGCCTTACCCTCTTGCATTTGCCTAATCCTCCTTTAAAGTCATCCAAGTTGATGGGCATCTTATGAGAGCAGATCCCAGTTTAACTATGCACTGCAGAAATAAGTTTCTTCTCACTGTTCTCAATCTTCCAACATTCAGCATCATTGAGTATCCTCAAGTTCTAGTATTATGAGTGGGAGAGCAAAGATTTTCCCTATGCATTTTCTCCACAATAATTTTATAAGCCTCTATCATGCCCCTATTGACTTGCCTCTTCCATAAACTAACCTATTCCCATTATTATATACAATAATATTGTATATTGGAACCTTTCTTCACGGTGGTGTTGCTCCACCCCCTTGGTCATTTTGCTTACCCAAATCTCAACTTTCCCTCCAGCTCTGTAATGTCCCTTCTTCAGTGAGGCAAACACTGAATGCTCTGTTTGCTGAAAAAGGCCCAACTTCTGCAATGTAATCCTAGGGGGAGGTTCTGAAACCCTCGTCAGGATTCCCCTTACAATCTGCAGTTCCAAATTCTCCACCCTCGTTTCTAATGTGGAACTCATGTAACAGTGTTAATCATGGTGCACGTATTCGCTGGTAACGTAAAAGGTGCAAAATAATGGACAGATTTGTGGCAAACAAAAAGCACTCTGAATTGGGAAATAACTTTGGAAGTTCTGCTCGTCTAATCAAAGTTCAAAAGCAGTAGTGGGTATCAGATAGGGCTGCCACCCCTTCTGTATAATACAAGGTTGTCCTGTATTTCAATGTAAAATGCTACATCCTGTATTGATACAATTTTGTCCTGTATTTCAGGCAGTGCTGGATTTACATATAAGCTAAAAAAGCTATAGCTTAGGGCCCCACTTTCTTGGGGCCCCCTAAAAAAAATAAAGGGGGGGAAACAGGATGTACATTTCCAAAATTTTAAGTTAGAGCTTAATAATTATTTCACTATTAATATACTTCTTAATTGCATTTCAGTTCAACAATTACTTTGATAAAATACATATTTTGTTTTGTGCAAATGTCTTTAGATACCTATTAGGTCCATAAATTACTATATAGCATACATTCAACACAAAAAACAGTGACAATTTGTTGTTGACAAAGGACAGCTGGACACATAAAGGGCCCCATTACCTTCAGTAGCTTAGGGCCTCATCAAACCTAAATCTGGCCCTGATTTCAGGTCTTCTCTCTCTCTCTCTCTCTCTCTCTCTCTCTCTCTCTCTCTCTGCCAAGTTAGGGATCCTCTCCAATGGATGTCTTTGAAAGGGTGTGTGAAAGGTCATGTATTTAAGTTCTGTGTAGCCAAGCACAGACAGATTAACAAATTTGTGGGTGGGTGGGGCAAATTCCAGAGGGGCCATCCTGTTAGGCTGCAATAGATTGCAGTGGATTACTTTGAAGTCACTTCAGCACCAGATGGGGAGGGGGAAAGCCCCCCAACCACCCCGCCCTGTCCTGTATTTTGCCAGAACAATGGTAGCAACCCTAGAATCAGAGGAATAAGAAATGTAAGGGAAATCCTTTCATTCCAAGATGAGGCTTGGAAGAGACCTATCCCATGGTTGGAGAATCTCAGCCCACCTACTCACCCCACCCCCGTTGCTCCTCGTACCCTCCTTGAGTGCTTTTGCCTGGCTGGGATGTGGCCTTGAACCCAAATAATGCTCCTTCCTTCCCTGAATGGAAGATAGGAAAAAGGGTGTGCAAGTGTGTGCGGAAATTAGTCTATTATACAGAGGAAAAATATTGCTCTGACTTCCCTGCAGAAAGAATCTTATTTATTTCATAAGATTTAGATACAGCTTGATAATATCAATCAATCTTTATTACAGTCCAGGTACCCAACAAATTGTTACAAAGCAATGCACAATTCAGACAGCCTACCTCCAGGTTAAACAAGCATTTTGTTCAGACTTAAAGATAGGGATCATTGGTTCTTGAAACCACCGATAAAAACTTCGCCACTGCTAATGTTCTAGCATTTGTCCGGTCTTCCAATAGGAGCCTGACATAGTGAGGCTCTGATTTTCCCGGGAAAGGTCCCAGCAAGGGTAATATCAGTTCAAATCATCATAGCGGTTTGCAAAAAAAATTAAAATAAAATAAAATATGGTACCAGCAGGAAGACTCTTTGTCACACAAGTGCATCAGCGTTAACTGCTTTTGAAGTGTGGTAACCTGGCCTGCGACCGGCTGGTAAAGGGCAAGTATTATTTATTATTATTATTATTATTATTATTATTATTATTATTATTATTATTGTGGCAGGAGGAAACAGGAATGAATTGAACATGCACCACACAACATTCAGATTTTATTCTAAGGAATACCTTAAAAGTTCCACCTTGAAAACAAGCCCAGATCATTTCATACTCTGAGATGCAAAGGCAGAACCGAAAGTATTCTCTTTCCTATCTCCTGCCTCTCTTTGTTCCTTCTTCTCTCCCCTACACTCTGCTTCCTCTCCTTATCTTCTCGTTCCCCAAGTTGAGGGCCAACCCCCCCCCACCAGCCCCCACGCCCAGGTGGCAGAAACCTTCATTGAGCTACTCCATTAAGAAATGTTTGACATGTGCGTATCGGCTGCCTTGTGCAATTTGCCTTGATTTATTCTCCCTGGAATGGAGGGGGAGGATGGGTGGAGGAGCAGAGGTGAAGGTGTGGGGAGTGGGGAGAGGAGAGGAGGAACTGAGAAGTGTTGGGAATCAGCCACACAAACAACACCGTTGACGCTTCTCAGCCACTTCAGCCTAGTTGGCTGGAAACGCGAGCAGACATTGCTTTCAATGCCCTGCCTCCCCCTGCTCCACACACCATTCCTTTTAGCTACTTACTGATTTCATGTTAATTTTCACCAGGTGTAAAACAAACAAACAAAACTCAACACACTCTGACGTCCATGAAAATGGTGTGTTGGTTTGGGGGTGCTTTGGGACCATTTATCACAAACTCCTATTTAAGTTCATTTGAAGGTGATGCCTGGAAATAATTGGGAGGTGGGCTCAGCTGAACCCCACTCATGCATTGGAAAAATTCACGATGGAGGAATGGCCTTCTCCCAGGTAAGTGGGTCTAGGAACTCAGCTGAGATAAGGCTGTTTTAGCAGCCTTGTCACTGGTGTTGTTCAAGAATTCTAAGAAGCCCCCATCTGTACAGTTCTGAAGCGAGTGGTTAAAAGCACTGCAGTTTTTAAAGGTTCCATCTTCAATCCTGTATCAAAAGGGTGTCCAGCTGTAGCCAAATGGTTCCTGGATCTCCTGGATCTCTGGAACCATCGGGGGGGGGGATTGGTTAGAAACAGGCAAACCACTTTTTTCCAAAATATATAGTAGAAATTAGGGTTGCCATATTCAGAAGAGCAAAAAAAGAGGACACATTTGCCGCGGGTGGCGCTGTGGGTAAAACCTCAGCGCCTAGGACTTGCCGATCGCATGGTCGGCGGTTCGAATCCCCGCAGCGGGGTGCGCTCCCGTCGTTCAGTCCCAGTGCCTGCCAACCTAGCAGTTCGAAAGCACCCCCGGGTGCAAGTAGATAAATAGGTACCGCTTTATAGCGGGAAGGTAAACGGCGTTTCCGTGTGCTGCTCTGGTGCCGGTTCGCCAGTTTCGTCACGCTGGCCACGTGACCCGGAAGTGTCTGCCGACAGCGCTGGCTCTTGGCCTATAGAGTGAGATGAGCGCACAACCCTAGAGTCTGTCAAGACTGGCCCATACGGGCAGGGGTACCTTTACCTTTACCTTTTAACTATGGATCATTGTGACAACTCTATCCATGAAAAAGAGGGTGTGTCCTGGAAAAAGAGGACATATGGCAACCCTTCTAGAAAAAAGTTTATTTGTTAGGATACCTACATGCCGTATTTCAATTAAAAAAGAAACCTCTGCTGCCTTCTGGAATATCTTTGGGAGAAGAAAAGGCCAACAAAACACCACCACCACAAACTGGCTTATAAGTACTGTATAAAACCAAATTTACTAGAAAATAGCTAGAATAGAGATAGACTTATAACCATTCAAACAACAAACATACCAAGGTGCCATGTGCAAGACAAAGCCTGGAGATACTGTAAACATGGAGGGGATAAATGTACAACTCTATCTTAACAAGTTATATGTGCAGTAAGTGTTATACAGACTGGATAAACAAACTGTTCAACAAGTAGTGTAAGTCCAGTCACAGAACAGCAACCCCGTGCTGCCACAGCAGCAAGGGTAGCGCACTGGAGAATATGAAAAAGTTTTTCAAAGCTGTTTTTCAAAGATTGAACTGGATGAGATGTTCTTCAATGGGTCTTGAGTTGGAAACACAAAGCCGTGTGCATGGATCAATCACGGGAAGGCAAATCAAAGCCATCACCCTAGTGAGTCCCTAAGATGGTTGGATGTCCCTAAGACGGTTGGATGCCTCCATGTATGCTTCCTTCTGGCAACTCTGCAGCCAAGCTGGTGGCAAGCTTATTGCTCTGCTTTCCTTTGGTCCACATAAGCAAGGCTGGGAGGGGGGTCTTGTCATCTAGACAGCCCAGGGCCTCCATAAACATGTCCCAGGAAGGTCACTTCAGTGCTACTAACACAGAGGCTTGGCTTCACCCCCATTGTCTCACAAGACACATAGATGCCAACAACTCTGAGTAAAGCTTAGTTGGATACCACCTACCCTCAAGAATGCCCTGTGGTTTTCTGCTCAGTCCAGTGGAAGGTGACCATATAGGAACATAGGAAGCTGACTTATACCAAGCCCATCTAGCTCTGTATGATCTACGCTGGAATTTCAGGCAGGATTCCCTTCCAACCCTACTAGAAGATGCTGGGCATTGAACCTGGGACCTTCTGCTTGCAGGGCAGATGCTTTACCACTGAGCTATGTGGGGAAGAGGGATGGTGGGGAACCTCCAGCAGTTATTCCCATCATGCTCAAGATAAGCTCCACCACCGCCACCACTGCAGACCAAATCTCTGCAAGCCCACTCCTGCTTACCCAATTCATTCTGCAGGCTCAGCAAATGGCGTGCACCTCCGCCATCCATTCAGCCATTGCCTCTGCATGGCACTCGGTGCGCTAGCTGTGCTGATGGGCTGCCCCACGGCTGCCCCCCTCCCCTCTGCATTTGTTCTCAGTGCCTATTATCTCACGCGTTTGGGTAGCCTGATTCCAGCCTTGCCTTGCTGACCTTGACAATCCAGTGTTGCCTGCTGCTTTTGTCAATACAAGGCCAATTAATTCTCTGCCTGTTCCCCACTGCGGAGTCTTTTGTACCCGTTTCTGATGGGGCTCTGACAGCCCCAGCATCTGCTGATAGCTTGCTATCTCCTTTTTTAAAAAAAATCTTTGGCCTCATCTCCACCCAGGGGAAGGCACTGACTTCTAACAACTACAAGGCAAGGGCTGAAGGTGACCTTGTAAAAGGAGCTCGTTTCATTTCGTGTCAAAGGGATCCCACCTAGCGAGCAGGGTCACAGGTGGGGCTCCGAACATGAATGCACCTCTGAACGTGAGCGCCACTCTTCCAGAAGCTACACCTTTGTGGGAGGAGGTGACAATTATGGCTGGATGTAGCTCTGAATCGCCAGTAAGGCAAGGCTCAGTAAGGGCTTCTCTGCATTAGGGATGGGGAGGGAATTCGACTCAAGTCACATTAAAGGCAAACCAACGGAATCCATCCTTTCCAAAACAATGTGAAAACCAAAAAAGAGCTATCCGTTGAAATTTGCACTTCTCTGAATTTTGCAATAAGTGGTACCTCGGGTTAAGAACTTAATTCGTTCTGGAGGTTTCTTACCTGAAACTGTTCTTAACCTGAGGTACCACTTTAGCTAATGGGGCCTCCCACTGCTGCCACGCCACCACTGCACGATTTCTGTTCTCATCCTGAAGCAAAGTTCTTAACCCGAGGTACTATTTCTGGGTTAGCGGAGTCAGTAACCTGAAACATCTGTAACCTGAAGCATCTGTAACCCGAGGTATCACTGTACAGCTCTTCAGTCAAGTTATCTGTAATGTGTGTGTGTAAGTGTGAACAGAAATGCATATGGTTAATGGTCTGGAAG
>JAXCMG010000052.1:339883-421094 GCA_034642415.1 Podarcis siculus | reverse complement strand
ATAATGTAGAAAAGTTCTTGACCAGAATTAGGGCATCTTCCAGACCTCCAGATGTTTTGGGACCCTCTAAAAGCTCCCTTCAGCCTTGCCCCAGCAATAATGGTCATTGGGCATGAGGGGAATGGCTGTTCAGTGACATCTGGAGGTCTACAGGATCCCTGTTCCTGGAATAAAATCAGCATTCTCTATGGCCCTTCTCAGAAAGCTGTCCACCTCTGCCCAAATGCCCAAAGCAACCTACATCAACAGCAGATTCCAACACACACTCCCTCCCACCCTTCCCCTCTTCCCTTTTTATTAAGAGGAACAACAGTTCCAATAGTAATAACAAGAGCAATCTAGGCTTGGTCAGCTCTTGAGAAGGTAGTTTGATGGCTGGAGCAGAGTCCATCGCATAGATCACGTTCTTACCAAGGCTGCAATGACTTGGTTTGGCTTGGGGAATTCTCACCCCCAACTGTTATTTGTTGGGAGGTAGGGAGATTTGCACATGTTCCTCCGCTGAGCCAAACCAGAGGGAGTCTCAGTGAGTTTGCCCACTGAATTTGTTCCAACCCCATCCTGATCTAGAAAGTGCTATATGTTTTGAGATATCACTGGCCCTTGTCAGAAAGCAGCCAGAAACAATGTTCCCCTTTGCACTTAGAACACAAGGGCTTCTGAGCCCAGAAATGCAAAACTTGGTAGCAACTCTAAATCTCAAGAAGAACATAAGAAGAGTTCTTCTCCACCTAGTCCAGCATCCTACTCTCATGGTGGCCAACCCAATGCTTCTGGGAAGCCCACAACAGCAATGCTCCCCACCTGCAATTCCAGGCAACTCGCTTACTGGCCCTGGCAGAGGAGTCAGAATGTAGCCATCATTGCTAGGAATCATCAATAGTCTTATCCTCCACGAAGTGAAAGTGCACTGATAGACATCTACTTTGCTTGCAGAAGCCTTGATCTGGACTCTCAGCATCTTCAAGTAGGGTTCAATCTCCTGCTTGAAATCCCAAACACCAGTGTAGACAACACTGAGCTAGAAGAACCAACGGCACAGTATCAGTCAGCTTGCTTTGTCCCTCTGAATTGTTCCAATCTTCTTTTAAAGCCACACAAGTTGGTGGTGATGATTACATTTTGCAGGAGTGAATTCCCTCTATTTAACTATGTCCTGTGTGAGAAGGTAACCGTGTCAGGGGACGGGCAACGTGGCGAAAAGCAAGAAGGGGATGGTGGGGAAGCTGGAGGCAAACAGATCACAGGAGAAAGCTGGAGCCCTCGATCACGCTGCACATCCCCCAGGCGGACGGAAGAGGCACGGAAGGGGTTAAGCCACATTGCCAGCTCCCGTTCTCAAACCTCCTTTGTCAACCCTGCTGTTTAGCTACAGGGGAGCACTGGGTCTGCAGCTCCTCGGAATAAAATGAGGGGTAATTTCCTCCTGTTACCTACTGGTGACCCATTTAATGAGCACATAAAAGGGGCTCAGCATGGCCTGCTCAGCCGGCAGTGGGGGGAAGGACAGCTGCAAGGAAGATTTGGGGAAATTTTCTTTTCCATGGGGATAAACCTTGCAAGGCTTGCTCTTTGATGCCTACGCACTCACCTTCTCTAGCACTGGTGCACGCACCTCCTAGCATTTTTAAAGGTGCACCCAGACTCACTCACTCCCCATCCCTCTACGTTTTGCAGGTGAAAACACCTGCCCAACTTTCCTTCCTCTTGGTTTCTCATTTGTCCAGTGTGGCTACCTTTCTGCATTGATTAGTGATCTTTTTTCTTTTCTTTTTTAAAGTCATCAGGAAAATCAGTCAGCGTTTGAGTGTGCCCTTCTTATATGCACAGTTTTTGTACCACAATTTGCCTGAAATACACCCAGGGCATTTCCTTGCAGGGCATGTGTGCCGTGGCTAAGCCACACCTCAAAGCAGTGAGTGGGGGAATCAAGGGGGGGGGAGAAACGCGATGAAATAATAGTTTGCAGCTATCTGTTTGATGGTGTTGCAAAGTGCTTGATGCAGTATTCAGTGGGGCTTTTCAGGGACCCAGATTAGCCCCAGCCAGACCCAACCCAGGGGACACATGAGCCGGATTCAGCCTGAAATTAATTTGGGATGGGTGGGAGAAATGATTCATTAGGGTTTTTTCAACCAGTGGTTAACAACTATTGGACTTTTAGAAGACATCTGAAGGCAGCCCTGTTTAGGGAAGCTTTTAATACTGGATGAATCATTGTATTTTAATATTCTGTTGGAAGCCACCCAGAGTGGCTGGGGAAACCCAGCCAGATGAGTGGGGTATAAATAATAAATTATTATATTATTATTAAATTAATATACTGCCCTATTATTAAATTCATATACTGCCTTTCCACAGCTGCCAAAATCTCCTCTTCCTCCACCCCCTTCCCAAGCAACCAGAGAATATGCCATCCCTGCTCCTCCCTCTTCATACATCTTCTGGTTCTGGGATACTAGGCTAGAAGGGAGCAGGTCACAGCAGGAGGGGGAAACACCCTGGCTTCTTCACTAGTCTGACTCATTTCTGCCTTTTGGTCTCCCCCACTTGCTTCAGTTTCTGACTCTGATTCTAGACTTCCCTCTGCCACAGATTCTCCCTGCTCACAAACCCCTGCTACCTCTTCTTCAGCTTTCACTACCCTCTCCTCCCAGGCTTCTCCCTCGGACCATTCATCGTTATCCCACCACCAATCCCCAGGCTCTGAGCTTCCTTCTGTTGGGGGTTCCCCAGCTGGTGCCTCCCACCATTCTTCTGTGCACACCTGGTCCATGACAGCTCACTCCCCAAGGTCCTGAACCTGTAGGGTGCCTGGTTCATCCTTTGAGGGCTCCATGTCTGGTACCAGTTGAGGGATAAGCAAAACATCTAGATGCATAAGTGGAGGAACTCATTGCAGTGTGGGTGGGCTTACTCCAGGGCTGAGGGGCCTCTTAGCAATGCACCTTCTAATGGTCCCCTGCCCATAATGCAATCTATGGGGAGGGGATCCACCATTCCATGCCCCAAAGTGACACTACTTCAGGGGCATTATGGGAAATTAAAATATCAGCTCGCAGACTTGGTGTTGTTCATTGGACTGGAGCACTGGTTAAAGAGGACTCAGGGCAGCATCTGTCCTGGAGTTCTATACAACAAGCACCTGACTAACCAAGGTCTGTTAATTTCAGCAGGTCTACCCTGAGTATCCACAGCATCCAAACTTGCAGGTATTACTGGTTCTTTTAGCTGGGGGTGGACAGATTTATCTACTTTGGTTTCTTGTTTTCTCCACTTCAGCTCTTCATAATTGTGAGTCTGTTATGCAATATCAAAAAGAAAAATGTGCATGAACATTGTGTATCATGATGGCGCACAAGTCTCCTAACCATGTAGGGTTGCCATATGTCCTCTTTTTCCAGGACATGTCCTCTTTTCCATGGGTATGTAAAATGAGACTTGTCATAGCGATCCACAGTCAAAAGTAGAAGTTGGCAAATGTGCCCTCTTTTTTTTGTTCTTCAAAATATGGCAACCCTACACATTTTACATGCAGTTTTGCTGAGTGCATGCCTTTGTGCAAGCAATTTCCCCCAATTTAATGCATTTCTGCTTGCTATTTTCACTAATATTTTTCCCCATTCTTATGCACACTTTCTCTGAATATACAAAAAGTTTGGAATGCTACACTGTACTATTTGAAAAAGTGCAGAATTGGGAGGATAACTGTGTTTCGGTTCATACATTGATTCGGGAGGTGTGATTTAAGTAAATCTATATTAAAATGTGAACCACTCATTGAATCCCTAAACCACCCTGCTCATATTTACTTTCCATTCTCTGAGATGCCCAGAGCTAAGCAACAGCCTGCAGGTGGCAGCAGATGCCCACTCCTGGCCACCCTGGGGCTCCCAAAGGATGACTGGGAATGCGAAGGGACAGGTGGAGATGGGAACAGAAAGAGTGAGTGGCTGGGCCAGGCTGAGCTGGGCCTGGTGAGTGCAGCAAGCTCCTGTCATCAGCAAATGGCTATTCCTGATACACCTGCTCAGGCAGAGATGTGTCCTGACTTTCCTCTTGAGACTCAGAACACAAACTCTCGCCACAATCTGATTGTTTAAAAACTTTTGTTTTGGAATTCAGTGCAGCATGCAAATATGGTTGCAACATCACAGAGCAGAGCTGTAAGGTACATGTCTCAGTTTTTGCTAAAGCACCAATCCAACTCTGCAATGTCTACAAAGCTGTTTTTTATTTTTAAGCCATTTATATTCTTCTTAATGGGACGCGGGTGGTGCTGTGGGTTAAACCACAGAGCCTAGGACTTGCCGGTCAGAAGGTCGGTAGTTCGAATCCCTGCGACGGGGTGAGCTCCCGTTGCTCAGTCCCTGCTCCTGCCAACCTAGCAGTTCAAAAGCATGAAGTGCAAGTAGATAAATAGGTACCGCTATGGTGGGAAGGTATACAGCATTTCCGTGTGCTGCTGTGGTTCGCCAGAAGCGGCTTAGTCATGCTGGCCACATGACCCGGAAGCTGTACGCCAGCTCCCTCAGCCAATAAAGCGAGATGAGCGCCGCAACCCCAGAGTTGGCCACGACTGGACCTAACGGTCAGGATCCCTTTACCTTTTACATAGCGTATATATCACACCTGGGATGATGCTTATGCCCTATCTTTCAACATTTAAAGTCTGGGCATAATATCTGTTTCAGACTTCTTGCACATATCGGTGAAGCCAAAATGACATCTGAGAAAGTGGCGGTCTGGGTTCCCTGGGGTTGGAATTAATATATGAATGAAAAGGCTACCAATCACCTGGAAAAAAACGTATCTTGCTTCACCTTGCCCCTACCAAGCCTACATGACTGTGTTAGCTTATCAGCATGTGCCAATGGCCATCCATATTCCATTGGCCCTCTTCCTCATTGCAGACCTTTCCTCTCATTCCGAGAAATGTGCTATTTCTGTGTGAGCTGCTATAAAAAGAGCAATAATTCCTTGTAGGTGCTTGACTTTGTCCTTGGAAAATAGAGTTTTAGGGTCCATTATAATTGAAGTGGCCAGTTTTAAGTATTCTTTTGGGAGTGGCAGGAGATTGAATAATGTAGCATGCAGTTTGGCCCAGAACCAGCCCAGAACTGTAGAGCTCAGCCGAGCCAGAATGGAAGTTATGAACTGGAATAGGGTTGTCATATGTCTGGAATTTGCTGGATGTAGCCGGAATACTGCAGTCTGAAGCAGTGGCCGGGCAGAAATTGCTGAAATGTCTGGGAAAATCTGAATGTATGGCAACCCATACATGTGGGGAGTGTAGGTTTTGGTGATTTTCCTAAAAAAAGATAGCTCAATTGTTATTTTTTTTTTTTTTAGATTTTGCAAAAAAAAGAGCTCAATAACTTTGGGGGAAAGGATGCAAGAGTGAAGATGGAGAACAACGTGGAGGAAAAGAGCATGAAAACTCAGCTCACCCTGGAGTACTCTGATTTCAATGGCCCAAGAAGCAGTCAGAATGAATCTGCACAGAAGTGTTTGCACACACCATAGAAACAGGCCCAAGCCTTGCCTCTGCTCCAAACCCTGCTGTGTCCACAGGAAGCACTGATTTTTGTTTTGCCAAAGGTGGGAAGCAAACACAGACTGGGGCCAAAAAGAAGGATAAGAACATAGGGAGACCCCTGTTGGATCAGGCCCAAAGCCCATATTGTCTGGCTTTCTCCCGTAGCCTGTGACTATGGGAGAAACAAGTCCCTTTTGAGGTGTCGATGCTGTGAGTCCCTCCATTGCAGGCTCAGGTTGCATATATATGTAAATAAACCAGATATCATGAAGACACCACAGTCTCCTCTGTGCCTCATTCTCAGAGGAAGCACAAACTCTGGGCATATGCCTGGAACCCCTGGTATCTCGCACCCGGCGCTGTCTTTAGCATATCTGCTACCGGGGTGCAAAGATTCACCCAGCGCCCCCAAATTTAGTTTAGCCCCCCAAATTAACTTTTATTATGCTTATGTCAGATACCACGCTTGCGCCTTATCTCTGTTTATGAAAGAAGGGAGGAAAAAGAAACTAGCTTTTTTATTCGCTCATGCATTTACAGTACACTTATACTTAAGTATACAACACCACCACATTTAACTTATAAGTATTGTTTAGACACCTACTTAGGAGAAACATCAGTCGTGTCAAAGGTGGCGCTGCTGCATAGCAGCTCAATGCAATACATACCATAATATTTTGATGTAAGAGTTAATTTCGCGTGAATGACAAGCACTGCATTTGGCATGGCGCATCTTTGGTAAACGAGCGCACAAAGTCGAAAGTCCTTCAGTGAAACAGTAGGTAATACCTAGTTATATATGTATTTTGTTTTTGTTTTTCTAGCTTGATACAAAATATGTATTATTTCATAACTGGTAGATAGTTAAGAGCTTAGGCGGCTTCAGCAGCGGGCACCTGGCACGCCCCAGAATTCGGCGCCCGGGTGCCCCGCACCCCTTGCACCCCTGGGTAAAGACGGCCCTGCTCGCACTGCTTGGATATTGTGGTGGGGCACAACACTCCTGGATCTTCCAACATTTAGCGGCACTGGATGAGTTTTAGAATTGAGAGAGGGAGAACAACTTCTCTTTCTCTACACCATACACAATGTCATACACTTCTGCCATGCCCTCCTTTGCTCTCTCTGTGTCTGGCTGCCTGCCTGCCTGCTCTCTTCAGCATCTCCCCCAAGCCCTGGGAGTTCCTGCATCTATTTTAGGCATGTCTCAGAAAATCTGCAGGGGCTCAGCCGCCTCCGAGCTCCTTTGTTAACTGCCCGCCGGCAGCCCGTTTACAGATAATGGATATCGCCTCTGGATATTTCAGCCCCATGGCAACAAGATCTTTAATGGCTATTAGCACTCAATGAAGAATCAGGGTGCTTTAGCCTTAGGGACCCACAGGAGCCAGCTTTCCTCAGCAGGCTGGGTTATCGGGCGCACGTAGACCCAGCCGAGGTTTATGCGAGCTTACATGTGCGCTCTCTGCCTCTCTCTGGCGCACACTCTCATGGGCAAATATTAATGACATTGAAAATCTGTGTAGTCCTTTTGAAGCATCTCACATTCATCATCACATTAATCCTTACAAGAAAACCACACAGGTTGTGACAAGGGCATTGTTTTCCATTCATCTCAGGCGGCGCTGTTGCTGCTCCACTGCGGTTCATCCTCCACCATAAACAACATCGTTCATTTCATTGTGTGCTATGACGTTACCTAACTTATGTAATTGAGGTAATTAATTAGGCACATTGTGTGATTCCACTCCATTCATTTCTGTGCAAACGAAACACAGTGCAAATTAGGGGAGGGCAGGAGGACTCTGCTCCAGCATCCTCTTCTCATAGTGGCCAACCAGATGCCTGTGGGGAACCAGCAATCAGGACCTGAGCACAAGAGATATTCCCCCCACTTGCGAATACTTGTGGTATTCAGAGGGTACACAGTCTGTGACAGCGGAGGCAGAACATAGGTGACATGACTAGTAGCCACCGATAGCTTTATCTGCCATGAAATGGCCTAATCCTCTTCTAAAGCCATCCAGGTTGGTGGCTTGGTCCCCATCTTCCAGAGGTAATATGCAAAGGTCAGAGGAGCCCAGCTGAACCAGGTCAAAAGTCCATCATTTGATTCTCACAGTGGCCAACCAGAAGTCCTAATGGGAAGCCTACAAGAAGGATATATGAAGAGCCCTGCTGGATTGGAACAAAGGTCCGCCTAGTCCTACATCTTTTGGCCAATCAGAAGCCCTCAAGGAGAACCCGTTAAAGCAAGGAGGACATGCAGGAGGCTTCAGAGGTCAGCTGTAGATGCTCTGCAGGTTCCCAGAGTGTTCTACTGCCAACTCTTTCCATACCCTTTGTTATCTTTATACAGTGGTACCTCGGGTTACATACGCTTCAGGTTACATACGCTTCAGGTTACAGACTCCGCTAACCCAGAAATAGTACCTCGGGTTAAGAACTTTGCTTCAGGATGAGAACAGAAATTGTGTAGCAGTGGCGTGGCAGCAGCAGGAGGCCCCATTAGCTAAAGTGGTGCTTCAGGTTAAGAAGAGTTTCAGGTTAAGAACGGACCTCCAGAATGAATTAAGCACTTAACTCGACGTAACACTGTACTTGTCTATTATACCTGTAGCCCACCAATACCCCAAGCGAGGCAAGCAGCAGCATTATGGTCTTCTCTTCTCCCAGTGCCTCTTGGGAAGGCCCTTTGAGCTCCTAGATCTGGTTTCTTGCTTAGCAGGCTGGCGGGCAGACTTGAGCAAAGGTGACAGATCCACAGCAGAGCACTTGACAGGAGACGGTGCCCTGCCAGGCAGCCTGTCGGGATGCGCCTTGCCTTTCCCATCCCTTCTGCAGCTTGCAAAGGTCAACTGCTCTCCTTGTTGCATCAAAAGACATATGCGATTGGATGGGACAGGACAGGAGCAGTCCGGAGAGCTGGAGTTCACTGCTTTGCAACTGGCATGGCAGGAGCTGCCAGGCATGTCTCGGTATTGGCTTAGAATGGAGCCAGGCTCTGTATTGGCTTGGTTTAGAGCCCAGAAACATGTCCAGTAATCGGCCTCATCTGCCCCATCCCAGTAGCTGCAGCTGCTCAGCATCTAGGAAAACCCGCTCTTGACGTTAATTGTATGTGACATAGTTGCTTTTTGTATTTATAGATGTCATCACAAGTCGAAGGGAGGAAGTGAACCTTTCATATATATATATATTTATTGACGAAGCTATAAACAATGGATTCCAGGAACTGCTGGTTTATATTCTAACAGCCAGTGATCTTCTGAGCTCCATGGTGAATGCTGAGGGAGGCACCTGGAGCAGAAGCATGGGAAAATAAATACTACAGTGACATTATTAAAACATCACCATAGTAAATAAAAATGTGATGAATTTAATGAAGATGGGGAACCTTTTGTTTCTTAAGCACACTCCTTCACAGATGACCATGCATTTCAGTCATGGGTGTATATATTTCAGTGCAGTAAATCAGCCTGCATGTATATCAATATATTGTATTTTAAAAGCAAGGGGAATGTTTATATGCAGGCATGACCCATTCTCACTGTGTCTGAACTAGTGGCTGGTAGTGAGGGGTGTGGTTGCTGAGTGTAGTAGCAGATGAATGTGAACAATGTACATGCTTTCCCCCCTCAGAGCTTTTGTTAGATACCCAAGATCATGGGACTGAAAAGTGGAAAACGTCACAGAATTCAAGGAGTGGTTTTGCACACTCCCTCAGGAGTCTGAAGAAACAGCTGCAGCTTTGGGCTAGCCAGATATGAAACTGCAGAATGAATTTTTGATGACAACATGCACCACATAAGAACATAAAGAGAGCACAGCCATCTTGGCTAAGAAGAACTGATCGCCTTCTCTGCCATCAGTTTGTGGAATCCTCCACAAAAGTTGACCTCTTGTGGAAGGGAGTGCCATGACACACCACACAACTGTTCCATTTGAAGTGGGGCATCCCAGATTGACAGAAGCCGCCCTGGCTTCTGATCCGAATGCAAGCAAGAGCGCAGGACCAAAAGACGGGCATCATCCCATCCTGTGACATGAGCCAGTTGGCTCACACCAGAGCACAGGACCAAAAAGTGTGTCACCATGCTACTTCCTCCTTCCATCACTTGGCACTTCTGGAAACTGGGTCCTAGAAGTACATCTGTAGCACCGGCAGAGGAGGTAGAACCCGTGCCTGTGGAGGCTTGGGCAGAGGCCACGCTCGTGGCAGTTGCCTCTGTGGAGAGCATGCCAGGAACGCCACTGCCAGTGGGCAAAGAAAGGAGCAGACAGACAGGCAGTGTCTGCTGGTGAGTGAGTGGGCCAGGCAGGGGGCAAGTCCAAGTTGGAGATAACCAGAGCATGTACCACTCAGGTGAGACAGTCGGCAGGCAGGTAAGGTCTCAGCTGGAGTACCTGATAGAGCTGGTAGATGGGGAAACCCAGCCAGATGGGTGGGGTATAAAAATATTATTATTATTATTATTATTATTATTATTATTATTATTATTATCTGACAGCACTCCAGAATGCGAGATGGATTGCAACAGCAGAACTCTCTCGATGCAAATACAGTGGCACCTCAGGTTAAGAACTTAATTCATTCTGGAGGTCCGTTCCTAACCTGAAACTGTTCTTAACCTGAAGCACCACTTTAGCTAATGGGGCCTCCCGCTGCCGCTGCGCTGCCTCCACACACTTTCTGTTCTCATCCTGAAGCAAAGTTCTTAACCCGAGATACTATTTCTGGGTTAGCGGAGTCTGTAACCTGAAGGGTCTGTAACCTGAAGTGTCTGTAACCCGAGGTACCACTGTACATGGCAAAAAATAAATAAGAAGAAATGGATCCCAAAAGGAATGTTTGGTTAAAAGCAAGTCTTGGGTCGGAAAGCATTGAAGACTATTGCTCTACACTGACTGGGGGTGGATCTATACATGGGGGGGGGGGGGACAACACTATAAATAAGTCATCAATTAAATCGTTATAACGAAAGAAAAAAGCGCCATGTAAAACCACACAGAAGTTTTGTGCTCTACAGCACCATCTGGTGTTGCATGTTTATTACGTATTCAAAACACTGTTTTTTGACTAATATACCTGAGTTCTGGCAGTGGTTCTCCAAGATATCAAAGAGGAGTCTCTGCTGGGGACGTTCTGCATGGAAAGCAGAATTTCTGTAGGTGAGCTATTGTTGTTTCCCCCAAGCAATGGCTGCTTTTAAGACCCTGAAACTGCCGTTTTCAGTAAAAGCATGATGCTCCTAGAGAGTGCTGGTGTCTAGAGCAGCAATGGGGAACCTGCATCGCCACCTGCAGACATTGTTTGACACTAACTTCCATCCTTCCTTACGCTTTCTGGGGCTGGGGTTTTCGGCAGGGACTGGCCCTACTTAGGAACTCTTCTAATAATACTATGACTCTATGAATCCCACCCCACTTGGACCATGGGCTTTAAACTAATCTGATTGCTCTTGTTCTTTCTGCCTCCTAGCCCAGCCTCGACTAGCTATTTGGATCCGGTTAAACAAATCAATATATGCAAATGGAGGAGGGGGGAGCCAAAACGAGAGGCGCTGCTGCTCTGATCCTAAGCCCGGCACCAGCTGGAGAAGCCGCTACGTTCTGCTCAGCACCCCATGCTGAGTTCTGGATCCGAAAGCTCCTTACATAATTTAACGTAACAGGGATCTAAGCTGGTGCTTCTGAATAATATTGTGTGCAGGCTGTGGTTCACCCACGTCAACTGGGGAGGGAGGTGCCAGCCTCCTGGCAGGGGAGGGGTCCCAGCATGTCTTCACGGTGATTCCAAGAATATGAATTTTCACAGCTTAATTCACTTTAACATGCAAACGTTGGAAGATGTGTCAAACCATTGGTGCATCTATCTCAGAACTGGCTATGCCAAGGCTGGAGGACTTTTTCATGCTGCAGGTGCTGCTGAACTACAACTTCCAGCATCCCCAGCAGGCATGGGCAAAAGCCAGGGGTGATGGGAGTTGCAGTTCAGCATGATCCAGAGGGCCAAAAGTTTCCCACACCTACTCTGTGCTGAGTGGAGGTGGCTTTTCAGGGTTTCAGGCAGTGTGTAGTAGTGTATCTTTTACCAAAAGAACAATCTTTTTTTTACATCAGTCAAAAACAGCAAACAAACCCAGGAAAGATAGAAACTTCAGCGCTGCACAAACATGGGGCATTCTTGCTATGAAAATAAGTGTGCCCCTATTTTGATCTGTCACTGGGGAACAATTTTATTTCTTCATTTTCTGTTGCATGAGATTTTTCAGCTGTTCTTATATGTTCTTTCAATGCTGATTTCAAATCTGAAATCGATTTTCGTGTATGTGCTATAGTTATCTTTCAATTTCCGACTTTTGCCACTATGTCATATTTACACTGGGGATAAGTGGACACTGACACGTTGATCTACCCTAACCACATGGTAATTGTTGTTTTGCAAACTTAATTTTTCTTTATTTTTATAGTTGTGTAAATATGACATAATGGCAAAAGTCGGAAATTGAAAGATAACTATAGCACGTACACGTTGAAAAATCTCATGCAACAGAAAATGGGGGGAGGGAATTGTTCCCCTGTATACTGTGTATCCCAAGGGAATACATTTTTTGCATACCTCCAGCTGTACATGTCATTTTCAATGCTATACATGTCATGTTCAATGCTATATAAGTCACTTACATTTATACTCATATTGTACTACTTTGGCAATCCGTTTAATAAAATATTGAATTCTTGCACTGTGAAAAGCAAAGATTATGGTGAAAAGTGAAAAACATGAATTGCAAAAAACCTAGAGCTTACAGAACAAAACCAACTTCAGATATAAAATCAGCATATCGAAATTAGGTTAGAACAACTGCAGGTGTCAATGCAACAAAAATTTTGTTTCCCAGTGAATCTCCATGTTGGGCAAAAGATTCCTGTGCTGCAGGGGGTTGGACTAGATGACCCTTGTGGTCCCTTCCAACTCCATGATTCTGTGTTTCAACACATACAGCCCTTGCAAGGAAAGCTGCCTAGCTGCCCCAAGGCCCAGCACCCTTCCACCTCCTTCCCTTTCTGCTCCGATTAACACATTTCCCTTCTGAAATCTGGAGTGGTCAGCTGCCTGCACAGCTCAGCCAGCAAATGTTTGTGCCAGGGCTTAAAGCACTCCTCCCTGTCTGCCCCCTGAAACCCCAGGCTGCATTTGGGCTTGCTCCAGACCAGATGTTCCACAGCCTGCACATTGCCTTGGTGAGGGGAGTAATCTGTGCCCGACAGGATTACCGTTCTGTCCGGTCTTAACATCTGCAGCAGGACGCCAGCCCCCAAACTCCCAGGCAGCACCGCTTGGACACACAAAGCAGAAGCAGAGAGCCTGGTAAGAACTTTTTTTAATGGCATCTCTGCAGGATGGGAGTTGGTGGCCCTTGCGAGGCTCTGTTTTTGGGAGGTAGGGGAGGTTTTGCTTGTTGGATTCTTCCGGGCCATTCTCAAATTAAGAAGTCTACCAGAACAGAATTGGGGAGGTGGGCAGTGCCCCTGTAGCCCCAAGTGCCTGGCTAGCACCAGAGCACCCGTTTAAGTTTTCTTGGGCTTTCAGAGGCATGAAAGGCCAGAGGAAGACATCCTACCTGCAAATATAGGAGGAGGGAAAGGTGATGAAGATTCATCAGAGGCCATGGGAACTTTCAGAGCATCTGCTTCCCAGGTCTCCCAATCAACTAAGGAGCCCAATCCTAACTGATCCTACCTCTCTTGCAGGGGCTATCTCCTTGGATTTTTAGAGATATCGGTGGACGCCATGAAGGAAAAACTGTAGCGAGCTATGGAAGGCCTGCAGCTTCGGGTAAGCCTCAATAAGAAGGAGGGGAGGGGAGAAGGAGTCTGCAGCTGCCCTCTGGGTGCAGCAACCTGGGCTCTCCGATAAGAAGGCCAGGTCTGCCATCCTCCTCCTTATTTCTCATTTGCATAGGTTAATTTATGTATCTGCAAGTTAACTGCTGCCTGGGGGCGAGTCTGAACAACTGAGGGGGGAAATGATGGAGGAAAACAAAACAACCCCAACAGTCAGGAGGGGAACACAGCCAAGGTGGTTTTTAAAACAAATCATCGCAAGTGCAGTTCTGCAAATTTGGCACTTTGGGGAAGAGCTGTAGCTCAGCTGTAGAACTCCTGCTTCGCAGGCAGAAGCCCTGGGTTCAATCCCCAGCATCTCCAGATTGGGCAGGCAGTGTCCCTGCTTTGAAACCCTGGAGAGATGCTGCCAGTCCGAGTTGACAATAGTGAGCTTGATGGACCAGTGATCTGCATTTTACGCAGCTTCATGTGTTCCATAGATATCATTGGTCGTCTCCTTCTGGGCATGATAAACAGCACAAATATTTAACTCTTTATTGCGTCATGCCATAGGATGTGTGGTGCAAAGTAGGGCAGAAAGCAGAATGAGGGTTTCTTTTCTTTTCTTTTCTAATAAAAAAAACCCCTATATATTAATATTTTATTAAGAAAAATATCATTTACAAAAGAGTGAAAAAGAAGAAAGAAAATGTGAGAATGGAAAAAAGAAACAATACTGTTATATTACCATACATTAATATACAAATATGTATATTCTTATTATCCTAATCCACATATTCTTTTCAATAACCTAATATATTCTGTATAAATGCACTCCAAATTCCATTGTATTTATCCAAAGACAGTCTGTGTCTACAAGCTGTCCGTTCATATGTTGCCAATGTTGTCATGTTGCCACGCCATTGATTGAGCAGAATCGTACCTCTATTATTCCAATTCTTTAGTATCAGTCTCTTGGCTACCGTTAGGGCATGCAGAATCCATTGTCACTGCCCTGTTGTCAATTTCCATACAATGGGTATATAGCTCAAGAGCATATTGACCTCTGAAAAAACCTTACTTTTCCCCATAGTGTCTTATTAATATAGTTCAGCACTGTCTCCCAAAACATAGTAAGTGTGGGACACAGAATGAGGGTTTAGGCTGCCATTGCATACCCACCTAGAGTAGTTCCCACTGAATGTAATAGGAGTACATTGAGAACAGGATCCTGCGAGAAGAATTACCGATGAAAGAGGAATGGCAGACAAAATTAATGACTATGCAGAATTAGACAAGATGACAGGAAGGATTTGAAACCTGCGGGATCAGAGATTCTCAGAGGACTGTGTGAATTATCTGAAAAGCAATTGTAATCAACAGATTATGCTAGTAGGATTGCAAGAAGTTTTGTAAGGAGGACTGTGTGAAATATTGCAGAGAAAAGTATGAAGAGAACTATTAGTGAAAGACTATTAAAAGTAACAGTGAAATTAATGAAATGCAGATTAAGTGATAAAGATTGAAAAATCTTCAGATATGGTTGATGGAAGTCCAAAACACTGAATAATAAGATGAGAAAATATGTCGTATGTTTTTTTTGGGAAATTTCATGTAAAAATTAATAAAAATATATTTTTAAAAAAGAGAGAACAGGATCCTACTGTTAGCTGGGGCTTCCTCCTTAACCAGATGGAGAACCAGTTGCAAAAGAGGATGGGATCCTGCACCTTTAGGAACTGTGTAGAGAGGGGGCTGCCGGTTTGCCTGTTTCTATGTTATGCATTTTTGTGTTCTTTATATTGCAAACTACCTTGTGATCCTTGGACGAAGGGCAGTTTGGAAATTTAATAAATAAAATAAAGCTGGCACTGATGAGAAACTCATAGACTGGCCCATGCCTACACCTATACTAAATAACATGATTTTTTAAAGTAATAAAAAAATCAGTGAAGAAGCCTACAGTCTTGCTTTCACCCTGCCTATTATTGGGAATGGTGACACAGAGGTTCAGCTGCCCATCAATAGGTGGAATCACCTCCTGAGACACTTCGTCTCTTGAGAGGCAGTGTGGTGCAATGGTTAGAGTGGTTAGGATCTGGAGAAATTGGGGTTCAAAACACCAAGCAGCCATGGAGCTCACTGGGTGACCTTGGCAAGGTCACTGCCTCTCAGCCTGACCTACCTCACTGGGTTGTTGTGGGGGTTAAACGTGGGAGGGGGAAGAACCAAGCACACCCTGAAGAAAAGGTGGAATGTTAATGCAATGAATAGATAAATCAGAACCAGTGACAGACAGAGAGTTTTGCACACACAGCCTGCTGAGTTCTACAAGGGGCAACACTGAGACTTAAGGAGGCTCTGCTAACAGGCAGGGCCAATCCCTGGATTGGTTGCAAATAAGGAGACAGGCAGGTGGGGATTAATGGAGTAGCCTCTGCTGGTCTTCTGGCATTCGGTTATGGAAATATACGGTGGAGGGGATGAGCACACCAGCTCCCACTGCATGTTGCTGCTCTGATCACCTTCCATCACTTGTGAAGTGAGGTGCTTGCTGTCCTGGCAGAGGCTCCCCCTCCCGCTGTGTTTTAGAACCCCAGGCTCAGCCCAAGACATTTGACTGCCTGTGGTGCAAAGGACAAGCTTGAAGGGTTGTATCTCATGTGCTTCCCATGCCAAAGGTCCCAGGTTCCATCCCCAACACACTCAGGTAGGTCTGAGAAAGATTCTAGCTTGAAACCCCAGAGAGCTGCCAATAGTCACTGTACAAAATGCAAAACTTAGATGGACCTGGCTCAGTATAAAGCAGCTTCTTGTGTTCCTGTGATGCTGCCCAGATTTCACATGCAGAATCTGACCACATGGGCAGTTGGATCTTACTTCAACACTGGCAATAGGACAACATCCTCCATTGTATTCCAAGGCATCAGGCTATTGTGTGCAGAGAAGGACTTGGGAAGTGTGGCGGGAAGACTGTTGCTGCCATCATATTCTCCAACATTTATCCAGTGAAAATAGGGATGTCCTATTCATTCATTCATTCATTCATTCATTCATTCATTTATACCCAGCCCATCTGACTAGGTTGCCCCAGCCACTCTGGGTGGCTTGTAACACATATAAAAACATAATAACATATTAAACATTTAGGAACCTTCCCTATGCAGAGCTGCCTTCAGATGGCTTGGGGGTTGGATAACTTCATACCCTCCAACATTTCTCTGGTGAAAATAGGGACATCCTACCATACCCTCCAACATTTCTCCGATGGAAATAGGGTTGTCTTAAGTAAAAGCGGGACGTTCCAGGATCAAATCAGAAACTGGGACAGCTTTTGTAAATCCGGGACTGTCCCTGGAAAATAGCAACACTTGGAAGGTCTGCAAGCCAGGTTCTGCCACCTAAGGCAGCTACCTCACTCTCCCTCATGGTAGGGCCGCCTCTGTAGAACTCAGATATTTTCACTTGTGCACCTAAATGGATGCTTTCATTGTTTTCACCCCTGCTTGCAAACCGTGCAGGAAGAGGAAGATTGAGGTTGTCTGATGGACCACTGGCCTAGATGTGCAGGATGACCTAGTACTGACTGGCTCCTTGCAAAAATATATATGCTGGACTATGCAGGCCTCATTCTGACCTTCATGTTCTTCAGCAGACTGAGCATCTCTTGGTCAGTACAGATAGGCTCTGCCTTAAGAGATCCTGACTGTGCCTCTTGCTTTGTAATTTAAAGCGTGTTGATGGGCAGCGAGGATTCAAACAGAAAGGGAAAACAGACCACACAGGAGTGTAATCAGCCCCACAGGGATCTTGTTATAGGAGAGAAGGATGGGGCTGCCCATTGGCTGGGGTAATCCCCCGCCCCAGCAGATGCTAAGAGGAGATTGAAGGGGTTTTTTTTATAAATAGCTAAGGTCAGCCCCCCCCCCCCCCGCATTTTGCCTACATGGCTGAGAAGCATTAGAGAGAATTAATATGCAATCTCTCCAGTGAGAGGGAAGCGCAAACTCCCCCTCCCCATTCTCGCAGGATTAATCCCTGCTCCTCGATGAAAGCAGTGGTGCTTCTGGGAAGCCAGAACGGCTGAAAGGGAACAACAGGAGAATCCAAACTCCAGGCAGGCAGCAGGAGGACATGATGGAGAGGCAGGTCTCAAGCTGCCATCACAGAAGGTCGCCGGTTCAAATCCCCACGACGGAGCAAGCTCCTGTTGCTCTGTCCCAGCTCCTGCCAACCTAGCAGTTCAAAAGAACACCAGTGCAAGTAGATAAATAGTTACCACTCTGGCAAGAAGGTAAATGGCATTTCCATGCACTCTGACTTCTGTCACGGTGTCCCATTGCACCAGAAGTGGTTTAGTCCTGCTGGCCACATGACCCAGAAAGCTGTCTGCGGACAAATGCCGGCTCCCTCGGCCCAAAAGCGAGATGAGCGCCACAACCTCATAGTTGCCTTTGACTGGAATTAACTGTCCAGTGGTCCTTTACTTTTTTTTACTTTCACAGGCCCATCACTCACACCAGACTGAGTGAAAGGTGGGCAGGGAGCCAGGCAAATCACTGCAGCAGCCATGGTAGCAGTGGGACCCTGCTCCTCCCATGCCTGGAATGCCCCAGTTTTGAACTTCCTGCGGGCTCCTGCTGGCAGCAATCCTGCACTAATGGAGCAATACTGGCTCACTTCTCAGGCAGAAGCTGGCAGAGACTGACATTGCAGGGTGCAGACAGACACACCTGCCCCAATCCTCAGCCCAGCACAAATGTTTTCATTATTATTATTGCAGCTTAGGGGGATCAAAGGGGACAGCTCCATGGTAGAACATCTGCTTTGCATGCAGAAGGTCCCAAGTTCAATCCCCAGCAGCATCTCCAGGTGGGCCTGGAAAAGGCTCCCTTCCTGAAACCCCAAAGAGCTGCTGCCAGTCAGTGTAGGCAATGCTGAGCTAGATGGACCAATGATTTCCTATGTTAACAAAGAAGACCCAGTAGGGTGGCAACCAGTGGAGCACCAGCCTTGGTAGGGATGTTTCCATGGCTATGGAACTGCAGCCAGAAGGACTAGCAATGTGCTCTCCTTTCATGATGCCCCAGCCTTGGTCATCAAATCGTAGTATTGTAGAGCTGGAAGGGACCGCAAAGGTCATCCAGTCCAACCCCCTGCAATGCAGGAATCTTTTGCTCAATGTGGGACTCAAACCCACAACCCAGAGATTAAGAGTCTCATGCTCAACCGACTGAGCTATCTCAGCTTCCTTAGTTGCCCTTGCTCTTATACATTCAGAATACTGTATATGGGTGAAAATGACTTTTGGGGGGGGGGGATGCATGCCATTAAAGAAAACAGCTCTCAGAAATGTTTGTGGTAGGATTAATGTAAGGGATGTCACCAACTAAATTGGACTCAGAGAAGACCCATTAAAATCGATGAACCAAATTTAGCCATGTCTGTTCAATTCAGTGGGACTAATCGGACTAGCGTTGGATATAATCCTGTGTTTCTGACTAATGCCCATGAAGCCTTTTAAAATGCAATGAGGCAACTGCAAATTGATGCAGAAATGTGGAAAAACTGGATTTAAGATTGGAAAAATGGGAGGAATCGAAACTGACCGGTGGGATGTCCAGCATCAAATGCGGAGCTAAGCAGACATAACCCTGATCTCCCCTCTATCCATTTAGCAAATGTGTGGAGACAAATGTCTCTGTGGCTGCGGGGTTAATCGAGAATGTGGACAGGTTTGGCAGAGTGCAAAGCAGGGCAAACCCAAAGGAATCCTAAAGGGACAACATGGAAGAAACATTTTCCACCCTGCTGCCATGTTCTGAGACCAAAAAAAAAGAGTCATTTATGGGGGAGAATCAGTGGGTGTCAGAGGAAATAAACACTCCATTCTCACCCTCTAATTCATCCATGTTTGTGTTACAGCAGCAAAGTCTTGGTTTGGAAACCCTATATTTTCCCAAGATAGCATGTTGTTTCACCTTGAGTTGCACAACTATGCTATTCACAACAACCCTTTTTTAAAATAAAAATAAAGCAACTCTAAGTATTCCCCCATTCCCCTGAGTTTGCTCAGATTGCACCCTGGCTGGTTTTAAAATTGATATCGCCGGTTGTTTCAGTGGCTCTGTTGGTTTCCTTTAACATGCCGGAGTGAAATTACATTGTGGTGAACTCAGAAGAGCGAATCTGTTAGGGGTTGGACTTGTTTTTGCTTTCTCGCCTGCAGGAGATTCGAGGGAACTCCCTGTTTTGTATTTACGTAGCCCAGTGGTGGGGCATCTCCCTTGCCTGCAGAAGGTCCCAAATCCAAACCCTTGCCTGAAAACCCTGGAAAGCTTCTGCCAGTCAGTGTAGACAGCACTGAGCTAGCTGGACCAATGGTTTGACTCAGTATATTGCACTTTCCAATGTTCCTGTATGGGAATGTCTGGGGCCCAGACACTGTTGTAGGATACACAGGGTGAGATGCTGCTGTGCAAAGAGACAGGGAATGTGTGTGTGTGTGTGTGTGCTGGAACGAGGCAGAGGGAGAGGTGAGACAGTGTGGCCGCATTTGGAATACTGTGTACAGTTCTAGTTGCCTCACCTCTAAAAAGAATCCAGTTCTTTGGGGTCAGTATCTGCCAGGCTGCAGGGATCCCAGAGCACACAAACAGAGCACACAGCAGCTTACGCCCCCTCCCCCAGGGGGTTTAGCCAAGGAAATCTCTGGCTTTCACCCTGTTGGCAGGGCCATGGGGTCCCTGAGGACAGTGGTGAGAGGGGGAGGCCTGCAGCTGGTGCGGTGTGTGTGTGGGAAATGCCAAAAGGGGACTGGAGCAGACCCACAACAGCCAGAATCAGCAACGGTGTCCACAGCGCACAGTGGAGAGTCGTCCTCTAATGGGTTGCGGCTCCATTGCGGATGACAGCTTCCCCATTATGGCATTGCCCAGAAGACCTCGAGACTGTAGAAGGAGGGAGTGCCTTCTGTTGGGCTTGCAGTAGCCCCAGTTCCTGCTGGTAAGGCTGGGCAAGGGCTGGGGAGGTTGGCACCCAGGAATGGGCATAGCGGTCGCTTTCAGTTTCTTTCTGCTTCTTGCTATTTCTCCAAACTTAAGTTTAGTTCTTTGCATTTCCACATCAATTTTTCTAAAATGTCCCTATTGAAAATTTGCAGCAATTGAGTGAGAATTCTATACACATGTAAGCAATTTTGCCCCAAATACCTTTTTTTCTTTTGTTTTGCAAAGCCGTTTTCCTGTATGCTATTTACCAAGTAAGGCACATTGTACCCCAGCAGATACATTTTCATGCTCATTACTTAGCTGGAGAACTGCATGGCAAAATTCAGAGAAATGCGGATGTCAAAGTATGGCTACACATTTTTTCCCATAACATTTGAATTAGGTAGGTACCCAGGTTGTCCACATTTAGTCAGAGTTGAGAAGGCTACTGTGGAAGTTTCCATCGCAAGGGATACTTTTTATTATTACAAAGGCTTCTTTGGGATTTGGTGTGTGTGTGTGTGTGTGTGTGTGTGTGTGTGTGTGTGTGTGTTATGAGATCCAACAGAAAATAATTGACACCTACCCTAAACTAAAATTTCCAAGTTCCTTGAGGGAATCCTATGCCACTAAAAATTCTATAGAGCTGGTATAAATATGTATCCTAGATATACCCTCTCTTTCTCACTCCCCCCCCCCCCATGCTTGTTCACTGCTATTTAGTTGGGGGAGGGATGTGATGATGTTGAAGTGGTCCACCGTAGGGCTTGCAGCAATTCCCTTATGGGTCTCAACCCAATAGATGAAGAAAATGGTCATGATCTAGGGGTGCCCATTACATTCTCTGAAGCTGTGATGTTTTGGAAAGGGGGGTCTGCTTGAAACAATTTTGGACCAGGATATCTACAAGACCACCTCCCCTAACACAGACTAAGCTGATGTTTGAGATCTTCTGAAGAGACCCTGCTGGTTGTTCTGCAACCACTGGGTTGTCCCTTGAAGACAATCAGTGAGGCAGACAGGAATGACATTTAAACACCTCTTTAAAACTTAGTTTTCCCTAAGCTTCCTCAATTCTGACTCCTGCTTTCTACACTGCTTGGTTTTACTTTTGATATGCATAATTTGCTTTGTTTTTATCTTACTTTCTTTAACTAGGAAATGTTACTGAAAGTTATTGCTTTTTACAAAACTGTTTTTGTATCAAAGGCTTGGAGATTTTTTTATTATGTTAGCTTGCCCACATTTCCTCTAATCCTGCTACTTCCCCCAGGGGATCAAGCAACAATTTGTGTTTTCTCTGGATTGCTGTTTGCTCCAATTTGGCACTAAAGAACGGGTTTTCCCTTGGAAAGGAAGGGAGCAAGGGGGAAACCACTCAGACGCTTGCTTTCTACACATGGGACAAGCAGAGATGTGGATGAGCCCTTAATTTAAAGAATAGATGAGAACATAAGAAGAGCCCTGCTGGATCACACCCATGGCCCATCTAGTCTAGCATCCAGTTCTCCCAGTGACCAACCAGATGCCTCCATGAGAACCCCATAAAAAGGACCTGAATGCATCCACCTGCGATTCCCAGAAACCGTTACTCAGAAGCATCATTGCCTCCAACATAGGAGGTCGAACAGAATCAGAGGAGTGTAGGAAACAGTTGGCCATTTAGCCATTGGCGAAAAAGGTATCCTTTCATAAGGCCGGTGTTGGCTGATGCCCATTGAGATTGGTAGGGTGAAAAGCAGGGAGGCCAACAGTAGGGGGTGCCAGAGCCAAAGACAGGCAGAGTAAATGAATTCTACTTTCGTCCCCCTCCTTGTATAGACAAAGAAGGGACCCTGCCCAAGCAAGCAATTTTTAGAGGGAACATATAAAGGGTCAAAGGTTGTCCTTACAGGGCACACACATACACACACACTTCCCAAGAACATAGAAAGCTGTCTTATACCGAGTCAGGTCATTGGTCCATATAGACCAGTATTGTCTACACTGGCTGGCAGTGGCTCTTCAGCATCTCAGGCCAGGGCCAGGAAATGTGGCAGGCACCTTCTGCTCTGTCACTGAGCTACGACCCTTTTCCTGGTGTCCTTCTTAAAATGTAATTCTCCATGCTGTGTGTAGCGCTCCGTGGTTTCAGCTGTGATTCTTAAAACCTTGCTAAATATCTCCTAAACATTGCTTCCAGCAGGCCTCTGGTGGCCACAGCCTCTTCCGGCTCTCTGCTATGGAAGTGAAGTTGATCCATGTGGCTCTCCTCGTCTTCTTCCTTCTCTCGGTTGCCATGACTAGCTGCTTCCTCTGGCAGTATAGCCTTCCCAAAGTGGAGCCCAGTAAGTATTGAACCAGGTGCCCATCTGAACGAGCCCATTATGGCCAAAGAGTTTCATGGCACTTCTCACCAGAAGAGTGTGTAGGGGACCAGAGTAGCAGGGGGAACCGTTTACAGGTTTTCTTTATAACACACACACATATGCACCATGTTCACACTTCTACCAGGCAACTAGGGATTTTTAAAGGAATTTAGTCTTTGCAAATTCTCATATCAGCTGACCTGATCTGCAGACTCTCCAAGTGTCCCTGTTTTCCAGGGACAGTCCCAGATTTATGGAAGCCATCCCAGTTTCTAATTTGATCTCAGGATGCCCTGCTTTTCCTATTTTCATTGGAGAAATGTTGGAGGGCATGGTGGGACATCCCTATTCGAGAAATGTTGGGGGGTCTGGAGTAGTCCTGCACCCTGAGCCGAGGAGATAAGTAACTATGCAACTTTTAGAAGACATCTGAAAGCAGCCCAGTGTCGGGAAGTATTTTAATGCTGAATGTTTTATTATTATTTTTATGTATGTCGGAAGCCGCCCAGAGTGGCTGGGGCAACTCTGCAAGATGGATGCGGTTTAAATAATAAAGTTGTTGTTTAATAGGATGTCCCTATTTTCATCAGAGAAATGTTGGAGGGTGTGGATCTGCACTTCCTGGACTAGTGTGCAGATCAGATTCCACGCTTCTCTAGTGTCCTGGTGCAATCCTTGGCTCAAAATGCACACAATATACAGTCATACCTCGGGTTACAGACACTTCAGGTTGTGTTTTTTTGGGTTACGGACCCGCCGAAACCCGGAAGTACCGGAATGGGTTACTTCCAGGTTTTGGCTGTTGTGCATGTGCAGAAGCGCTAAATCGCGCTTTGCACATGCACAGACATGCCGCTGCGGGTTGCAAATGTGCATCCCGCACGGATCACATTCGCAACCCAAGCGTCCACTGTATATATATATTTTTTTTATGATAAAACGAGAAAAAAGTACCTAGAGAGAAACTATTTTTTTTAACGCATACTTTTATGCAGCACCCATTTGACCAATTTTGATCTGCGGAACTGCCAGAGGCAGTTGGTAAACTGAAAATGGAAGGAATGCTTTTTCAATCAGGTTCTGCTGCTGCTCCCATCCAGGTGTGTGTGTGTGTGTGTGTGTGTGTGTGCGCGCGCGCGCATCTGCTTGGCCACTGTGAGAACTGAATGTTGAATTAGATGAGCCTTTGGCCTGATCTAGCATGTGGGCTTTTCTCATACACTTATAGAAATGCATTGCAAATGTTTCATTGTCGCTTTATTTGAACTGCTCCGCTGCTGATTAACCATTGAGGAAAATGTTTATTATGTCTCTGCCTATTGTCTCAAACCTTGCCATGAAACACTATCTTAGCCGTTAATACCAGTGCCCCAGATTCCGTTAATTGGGGAAGTGATCTTTCCCCAATACAATGAAGCAGACAGCCTTGCCGCTGTCAATAGATTAGTAATTCTGCATCTTCTTTCTCAACGTGCCCCTTTCCATCCCAGTTATATTAGCTGCTGGTAAAAGAGGTTTTCAGAACGCAGCTGGTGTTCTGAGCTCAATGGAGAGGCTGTGAAGGAGGCAGAGGGAAGGGAGACAAAAGCTGGGTGGAGGGGAGAGTGTCCTTGTTTGGCTTTTAAGCTGCCTCCCCTGGCTTTGCAGCACCCCTAACAATTCAGCATCATTATGCTTGCAAATAAGCAGGTTTTTATTTTTATACTATTATTATACACAGGCAGCTTAAGCTCCCAACAACCTCTCACTCAGTAACAGCCAAGATAGAAGAGAGTGGTGTCAATTTAAAAGGCTGGGAGAATCATAGAATCATAGAGTTTGAAGGGATTCCCCCAAAAGTCATCTAGTCCAACTTCCTTCAATGCAGGAATAATCGCCAAAGATCCAAAAGCTGGGGCCTATATGCATCAGCTTCCAGGTTTTCCATGGGTGTGTTTGTTTTCCCCTTGGAAGCTCCATTGGCCAGTTTGATAGGAAGACGGTAGAAAGGAGGATGGCCAATCCAGATTTTATTGATTTGGAACGTTTGTTCCTTTATTACTGCATTTATGTCACACCTTTCAAGGTGTCTCCATTTAATCCTGTGAGGTCAGTCAGGCTGAGAGACAGTGCCTGGCTCAAGGTCAACCAGTGAGCCTCATGGCTGAGTGGTAATTTGAACCTTGGTCTCCCAGGTCCTAGTTTGATACTCTAACCACTACACCACACTGCCTCTCAAATTCCCTAAGCACCCCTACCTGAACCATGGCATTCCCACCACTCTGTCTCTGTTTCTGTTCATAGCCCCATCAGTGATGGAGGTCAGGCCAGAAGCGGTACAGATGTGTCCCCGTTACCCAGACCCCGTGCCTTTGGACCACCCAATCCCAATACTGAAGGATGCCCTCGAAAAGGTAAGTTGTGGTGAGACTTATGGAGGGTGGAGGCTTAGCTTTTTTTTCATTTCAGCAAGTCTATCCAAGCATGTAATTTTTATCATGTAACTTTGCGGTTTTATGAAGTGTAATGGTTTTAAGAGAGCTGGTTTTATTTGTATTTGCTGCGTTAACTTCCTCTTGTTTTTATTGGCCTTTCTTAATGGATTTTCCTTTTTTAGGTTGGCCTTTGTAAACTACTTAGGGGGATCTTTCATCAAGTTAAGGGGTATACACAATGGGTTAAAGAAAGAAAGTTCAGAGCGAGTGGGGGAAGCCCTGCCATCCTCTGAGCTGGCTTCGTGATATCAACCAATATCAGCTCCATCGCTGGCCATTCAGAGTTTAAGTAGGAAGCCTCACTTTTGATTTAGCATTGTGGTTTTGTCTGATGGGTTGCATTTTGGGGCTGTTCAGAGTGTAGGCAGGAAGTGCTGACCCCGGGTTTAGCTCTCTGGCTAAACAGAACAGGCTGGTGTTATCACAATCTTTGTGTGATCTCTTATCATGCAGAGAGTTGGGCAGAGGGAATGGCACCCAGCAGAAAGCAGAAGCAATAAAGGAACAGCTGTGGAAAAGGAACAGTTCAGGTTTTCTCAGGGAGCATTTCTCATGGAGTTGAAAATTCATTGCAACCTTAGTGATTATCTATCACTCATAGATGGGTAATCCAAAGATATCCCATCATAAGAAAGAAATATATGAGAGAGAGAAAGAGAAATGATGATGGTAGTGATGGTGATGAAGGCCTCTGATTCTCCATTCTTTACCCTTCTCAAATCTCCTGCAGGTAGACACGCTTCTCCGTCACAAAATCCGGAGCCCTGGCCTGCCAGCTCTGTCGGCTATCGTCATCTACAACGACACAGTACTATGGACAGGAAACTTTGGGAAACGCAACGGCTCCGACCCTTTCTCTGGCATCCCCAATGAATACACCATTTACAGGTGAGCCTGCTGCTCACTCCAGCTGGACAGGTGAGGCGAACGGCCTGAGTCTCTTGACTCAACGGCCTGCACATTTCTGTGTGCAGTGTCTTCTCTGAGAAAGACCCCTGCCTGCAACCCAAGAAACCCACGACCGGTCCGTGTAGTCATTTCTGAACTACACCGATGCTCCTGTCTATGTTCTTGGACTATGTGCTTCAATGACACTTGTGAAGAAGAGGTTCCATTTCCAGCAAATGGCGTCCATGGGGAGGAGGTGTGAGGGAAATCCTTTGTTGTGGAATGTTTCCAAGAAAAGGAAGCTTTCCATGGGAAGTCCATTGGTAGCCAACACAGCCTAGGGTAGCCTACATATCTATTATTGGGCTACAATTCCCATCATACCTGACTATTGCCTGTGGTTTAGCATGTGCTTTGCATGCAGAAGGTCTCAGATTCAATTCCTACCATCTCCAAGTAGGCCTTGGAAAGATTCCCTGTCTGAAACCCTGAAGAGCCTCTGCCAGTTGGTATAGACCAATGTTTCCCAAACTTGGATATCCAGCTGTTTTTGGACTACAATTCCCATCATCCCAGGCCACTGGTCTTGCTAGCCAGGAATGCTGGGAGTTGTAGTCCAAAAACAGCTGGAGACCCAAGTTTGGGAAACACCGGTACAGGCAATGTTGAACTAAGTGACCAAAGATCTGACTTGGTATAAGCTAGCTTCCTATATTCCTGCCTGGGTCTGATTAGACCTGAAATCCAACCATGTCTGGAGGGTATCCTGTTTGCTTCCCCTGCTCCAGCTGATTATGTATGGTTTGTTTGTGCCTGGTAGGATTGCCAGTGTCTCCAAGATCTTCCCCACCATCATGCTGTACAAGCTGTGGGAGGAAGGGAAGGTGACATCACTTGACGACCCTTTAGAACGTTACGCCCAGAGCTTCACCATTAAGAACCCCCTAGGGCGGCTCAAAGAGTCGGAGCAGAGATACTCAGCGGATGGACTGATCTTCCTGGAGAAGGGATCGCTGCCCCTCAAGCCGTCCCCGGTGACTTTGCGCAGAATGGCCAGCCAGCTCTCAGGTGAGGGATTGCATGTGTGGAGAGAACCTGTCAGACGTTGTTTAACCAGCAATCCCAGCATGGCACTGAGGCCTTTGAGATGGAGCCACACCATGACCTCATTAGATGCCTATAAGCTTGTCTTTCTCCAGAAGTCTCCTTGGGAGAAGGATCCTGCTTTTGTGAAGACTTGATTCCTGAGGAGTTCTTGTCTGCAGCCAGACACCTCTCTGGATGGAATGGGTTTTCTGTCAGTCTCATAAAAGGCCCCATCTCTCCCGTGGGCTCAGGACTTGTTCAGCCTCACTTTCAGCAGCCAATCTCTCCTGTAGTGCAGATGCCCAACCCCAAATAGTCTCATGGAAGGATCCTGGCTCCTCATCCTCAAACTGAGCCTGATCCAAAGCTTGGTGCTATTCCAGGGCTTCCGAGTCATCCTCTGATGAGGAATCCTCAGGCTGAGACATGAGAGCTGTTGGACTAAAACTCCCATCACCCCTTCTTATAGTTTGTATCTACTGGCTCTGGTTTTCCAAGCCTGAAATCCACTCCCCCTTGCTCTAAACCACCTAGATCTGGCAAGTGAGAGCCTATCACACGCCTCTTTCCCAACTGACATCAGTAGATAGTATCAGTGACTTCTCTTTCATGTCTCGGGTACTGCAGGTTTGCCCCGACGGCTGCGCTCAACCACTTTGTTGTGGAAAGGGACAACCCAAGAAGCATTGGCACTGTTGAAAGATGATGTCCTGGTGGCTGACCCAGGAACCAGGTGAGAATGCCCTAGGACTTTGCACCATGTTTGGCCAAACTGAACCAAATTGGCCTGATTTGTGCCCTGTCTGGATCTGGTTGAAGCAGATACAAACCACTACAGAGCTGAATGGGTTGTTACAATTGGTGCTGATTTGTAGCTCAAGCCAGATAGACTGTTTAAAAACTGTTGCAGTTACTAATTGCAACACTATATAAGGAGAACACAGGGGGAAGGGAAGAAGGGGAGCTATGGGAAAGCTGGAATGATCGTACTCTACCCAGCATTCTCCAATCACATTTCCGGCGAGGGTATGCAGTCCTCCAAGCCTATTTATCTGGTCCCTGAGGGTCTCCACGTTCCATGCCCCCTCCTTGGGTCACACCCCTCTCCAGCCCTCCTTGAGTGCATTTGGCTGACTGGAATGTGTCCTTGAACTGTGACAACATCTCTTGTTTGCCTGGATGGCGGAAGGAGAGATGTGTGTAGGTGTAGAAATTGCTGACCTTTGTTTGGTTGCAATGTAGCCTACTGTATAAAGGTAAGTGTCACATTGATTGCCCTACTCACTTTTGCCTCTGGCCCAGCTCACCACTGGCCTGAGGATCCCGGATGGTTGCACACAAAGGAATGCAGCCATTGGAAAATCTTCCCACACCTGTTTTAAGGCTTCAAACAGTGAGACAACGATCTTACTTTACTTGGATTTGTACAGGTGTAAAACAAAAGCTGGTTTCTCACTGTGACAGCTTTCTAGTTTACTAGTCTGGTTGAAGGGCTGAAATGGATTAGCCTGCAACCAAGGTTTTGTGTATTGCTGGGTAGGCTCAAGGAGCTGATCCACGATAAACACTGCAGTTCTGGCTTTGACACCAAACGGTGATGTACGTGCTTCAGCTGTGAGAAATCGTCAAAGCAGCTTAGCTGATCCCTTTCCTCTCCTGTCCTCTCCTAAGATATTTTTTGTAAGTGTTTAATCTCACAATGGATCTGGCTGCAATTCAGACCTCTTCAGCAGTATCCATTCGGTAGGCAGTTATGAGAGTGTGGGGAGGATGGAATGAAAAGCATATCCTTACCATGTTGTCCTTCTGATGTGTATCCATCTACATCCTTTGGGGAAGTGGTGTAGCTTAGTAAACTCCCATTTTTCACACAGAAGGTTCTATCCATGTCAATCTCCAAGTAGACTCCTGGTCTGAAATCCTGGAGAGCTGCTGCCAGTCAGTGTAGGCATACTGAGTGAGATGAACCAAGTGTCTGACAGCTTCCTATGTGATTGTGCATACCATTGTATTGATATTCTTTTGAGTGAGATTTTTGGAAGCATACAGAGATCGTGGAGTGTTGCTCGTTTTGGCAACTTTTCATTCATCCTCAAATTCCAGTTCATTCAATGATAGAATTGTAGAGTTGGAAAGGATCTAAGAGTCATCTAGTCCAACCCCCTGCAATGCAGGAATCTCAATGCAAACTTCATTATGTGCAAAACACAAAAATCATATAATTTATAGCATAAAATGAGTAAACACGCGTAGAGTTATATGCAGTGATAGTGCTACTCAGAAAAGACCTGTAGAAATTAAATGGCATGACTGACCCAAACGGAAACAGAATCTTTGCAACAGTGCAGATCCCTTTATTTCTTTTGTCCCTGCCAGCCAATATGTAAGCCAAATATGACTTAGAAAGGTCTTCCCGGGTCTTTTAGTAAGACAGCACCAAATAATCCATTTTGCCCATCTCTGTAAAATTTGCATTAATAGGATAAGAAGATGCATTAGCACCATGCCAAGTTCCAGTTGACATTCTTTATCCATGCCTTTGTGATGCAGGTGGGATGACTGCATTAAGTATTTCAGGTCAAACTCAGGGGGCACCCTGGAAAAAAGCTTGCTCCTTTCTATCCCTCTTTCTCTCTTCCCAGATGTCATTATAGCAACCTGGCTTTCTCGTTAATGGCCCACGTCCTAGCAGAACACGCTGCAGAAGGCGAGTACCAGCGCTGGGTTTCTGAGAACATCCTTGACCGCCTGGGGATGGAGGACACAGGCTTTGACATCACGCCTCCCATCCGCTCTCAGATGGCCGTGGGTTTCTACAGCAGCGGGCAGACAGCACCCCTTTATGACCTGGGCTGGTACAGACCTTCTGGGCAGATGTACTCCACAGCTGCTGACCTGGCCAAACTGGCCATGGTCTTCCTGGGCACATACCACCGACGTCTCCTGGAGCCTGACACCGTGAAGACCATGCTGACGCCCCTCTTCAAGTGCTCCAGTGAATACTTTGCCAACAAGACCGGCACGCCCTGGGAGATCAACGAGCAACTGGGCTATGACATCATCAGGAAGGACGGTGACCTGGACGGCTATTCGGCCACCTTCTCCCTGGTCCCCAAGCTCCGCCTGAGTTTCATTGTGCTGATGGCTGGTCCCCGCCCTCGAGGAGACGTCGTAGCTCAGACCTACGAGTATCTGATCCCCGCCATGGAGTCCGCCTTCCGCGAGGCAGAGAAGAGCCTCAACCCGCCTCCGAGCCCTACTCCTTACGTTGGCTACTACACCTATTCCAACCTGACTTTCTACGAGATCAAGGTTGGGGGTGGCGGAGTGCTGGTCATGCAGCAGTTTGGGCCGCACATCGAGAAGCTGATCCCAGAGAATTATCGGACCATCAAGCTGCATCACCTTGAGGACCGCGTCTTCCAGGTGGTGTTTGATAAGGAATTCCCATGCACCCTGCACTTAGGCTCCGCCTCCGTGTCCCTGGAGACCCAGGATGGGCAGCTCTTCAATTTCTACCCTTTCGATCGCAAGGGCTTGTCCCCTGGCTTCGATGCTCCAGGTCTGAACACGTACAATGTCGTGCGCATCCAGCGCAAGCCAGTATTCTACAGTTAGCTGCTAGCAGAAGGGGTGAGGGAGATATTTTCTACTCTGAGCTCCCTGTATCAACTTCCCCCAGGTCTGCTGTCCAACAACCAGGTTGCAGAAAAGAAAGGGCAAGGTGGCAAGGAACCGAGAACATCCACCTCCACCAATGGCTTAGCTTTCCTCTTCCCTCTCCGATACCCAACACAAACTCCACGGCTGTCCACTTGGACATGCTCCAGGCACCTTATGGGTCACTGAGACACGAAAAGTTTGGGAAGCAGTTCCCCGCCTCCTGCAAAAGCAACACAACTTCTGGGATCGCGTTCTTGGGACACATTCATGTTCTCACCATGCCTAGGTTCTGATCTAGGGGCAATCTCAAATCTTGGAGGAAAAGAGGGAGAAAGAGAGGGGAGAAATGCCTGGGCCCTTCAAAAAGACCAGGTGTAGGGAAATCCTGTGCAGCCTGTGGTCTGCATTCCCTTCATGAACGCCTTCCTGGGGCCGTGTGCCTGGGTGGGCGGGGCCAGAAGCAAAAGCAGGAGGATCAATGAATGTGAGTGTTACATTTGTACAATAGACTAGCTGATAGACACATTCACATATCCCTTTCCATCTTCCATCCAGGCAAGCAAGAGCCATTTTAGTTCAAGGACACAGTACAGCCAGGCGAAAACACTAAAGCAGCAGTTCTCAACCTGTGGGTCCCCAAATGTTGTTGGACTACAACTCCCATCATCCCTGAGCTCTGGCCTTGCTAGCTAGGGATGATGGGAGTTGTAGTCCAACAACATCTGGGGACCCACAGGTTGAGAACCGCTGCACTAAAGGAATGCAAGGAAGCATTGGTATGGGTGTGGCCTGGGAAAATGGGGGTGTGGCTGGGGAGGGTCAGCAGAGCCAGACAGAGAAACCTGGGAGTTTGCACTGAGCTCTTGGACCTGAGGTTGCCAACCCCTAATTGAAGCCCAGCCAGCCAGCAGTACGTTGAGCCCATTGGCATCTCCATGGACCAAGGAAGTTTCGTGTGGACATAATAATAATAACAGCACAGGGCCAGCTGAGAAATGGAACAGAAGGTCATGGAATTGCTTCATAGCTTTGTACAAAACCTTGTAAACGGAACACAGTAGAACCACCATCATCCCGGACAGTCTCTGAATGCAGGATCTACCCCTAGTGTGTGGTGTTTCTGTAGATGAATGGTTGTGTGCTTTTTTTTTTATACGGTGTGAGTCTTGTTCGGATGTATTCACACCCATGAAGAGATGGGTATTCATGGGATGGGAGAAATTGGGTGTGATTTGGGTCACCTAATGCACACCTTCCAAAATAGTGTGTAAACTGAAACACAGTCGTCCTTCAGAATCTGCGCTTCTTCAGATTTTGTGATGCCAAATAATGTGTGCAAAAAAATGCATCTGTTAGGGGCAAGCGGGCCCCCAAAATGCATATATTCATGAAATATTTGATGTATTGCTGTATTTTAATATTTGGTTGGAAGCCACCCAGAGTGGCTGGGGAAGCCCAGCCAGATGGGTGGGGTATAAATAATAAATTATTATTATATTATTATTATAAATATAGAAATAATTGCATCAGGCAACGTTTCGTACAGAAAGGGAGAAATTTGTGCTGAAATGCTGGTGGATTTACATGAGGACCAAAAAACCAAAAAAACAGCAAACTGATTTGGAAGTCCAACAGGAAAATGGAGAGAAACCAAAATCAACAGATTCATTCACCCCGGCTTACAAATGCATGTTTCAGTTTAAAGAAGGATGTTTGCAGGCAGAGTGGGGGAATGGGGCTTTGGTCCCGTAAATGTATTGCGCAGGAATATAAAACCTCTTGTATAATATACCCTTCCAATAAAACACTTTGGTCTGAATGGATTGCTAAGTGTTGGGTCGACAATCTTTTTGCACTCATTTAAAAAAACAGAATTCTTATCTCATGGCTGGCTGATGGCAATAGCGTGCGGGTGTTCTATCTTCTAAGACGTCTATAGCCCCGCCAGGTTGCTCAAGGAAACAAGGGTCAAGGGTAGTGACATTTCTGGATTGCATAATTCATGGTTTCAAAATGCAAATCTCAGCAATTCACTGCACTCAAACGCAAAGCAAGCCCATGGCACCCAAGAATTCAGGCCTGATAGAAGCCAGAGGAGAATTCAAGCTGGTTTCTGTGCTTTGCTTGCTGTTACTCCACCAGTGAAGGTGGAACAAAGGGAATATTCTTTCCCTGCTGTCTTCCTCTCTCCACCCTCCTCCATCTAGGGGCTAACACACTGCTATGGCTGCCATCCAGGCCCCAGAGGCTATGGGAAATGCAGTTTCCCCAGTGCTACTGGCATCTGCTTGCTGGTCCAGGAACCTGCCTCTCAGTCAGAATGCACTGAAAATTGTGATGCAGTTTGGTTTCAAGGAAATGTGATTTAAAAAATGCACGTTTTATGGAAATTATGGGTTGCATACAATGCTATAACCCTATTAAGCACTAGTGTCAGATTTACGTACAGACTGAGCAGGTTGCAGTCAAGGCCCTCCTAATCTAGGAGGACCTCGGCATCTTGCAAATAAAATAAAATAAAAATAAACACAGGCAGATTTTACCATCTAAGCCCAGTAGGTTAGTAACATACGTCTATGACTGTATAACAGTTACACAAGTGCGTACTTCCTGTTTAAGTAAGAAAGTTATCAGCTTTCAACATAATAACTACCCAGGCACTGCACAGACAGAGCCTTTGGATACAATTTGTATTGTCGGGAGGATAACTACTGCTGAGTCATTGTTGACTCTGCAATTCAATGGACAATGTTTTCAGGCAATTTCCACAGGGGCGTATTGGCTAGTGCCTGTGAGGTCATTTGAGAAAGAAACAAAATTAACTTGAAGGCTTTTATAACTCTCTGCCCTACTGAGTTAGTCATGTTAGCTGCATGAATTTTGACTATTTCACTTCATCCAGTGATTGCCATTGTTTAGATTTGGCTGCTTTGAGCGTATCCTCCAGTCTGACTAGACAATCAACCAATAGTAAAGATGTCAGATAATTCTGCTGAAAATGGGGAACGAAGCAAAAATTGCTTCAATTCATGTGTTTGTGACCACGAATGGAAATCAGTCAAGTGAATAGGATTGGTATTTGTTCAGATTTTTGTGGGTTTTTTAATTCATTATTTCCCCCTCCCATTGTTTTGACAGTTCCTTTACATTGAATGGAGTGTAAGTTATGTGAGTCACACGAGAAACTTAAGCTAAACAGCACCCTGTGAGCCAAATCACATAGTACAGTGGTACCTCGGGTTAAGGACTTAATTCGTTCTGGAGCACGGAATTTGACAAAGACAGGTTACAATGGAAACAGCTGCCTTCTTACATCTCCAGGTCTGATTCAATATAAGACAGCTTCCTATGTTTATTAGGAGATCCATAGCTTTGTGAGAGAGCATCTGCTTTGCATGAAAAAGGTCCCCAGTCCAATCCTGGGCATCCCCAATACGGCTGCCTCGCACCCTGGATTCTCGCTGCCGATCTGTGTAGGCAATACTGTGAAAGCAGCTTCTTGGGTTCTGTGGCTGGAGTGAAACATTGCTTCGGCCTGCTGCTTTCTTCGTTGCAGGGAGTGGGGGTAGAACTTTGCCTTGGCTGACCCAGCAGGCTCCCAGCTTGCTCCCCGCATGCACTGCCTCAAAACAGGAGCAAGGCTACGGATCATTTGGCTCAAGCTGCTGCAGTGACCTGAATCTCAGCATTTCATCTCTTTTGGATCTAGCAAATGAAAATCGTAGTTGGAGGCCAAATCCTGTGGTCTGGGCATGTCAGCTGCGGAGCTTTGGGGGAGATTATGTGCTGAGTGATAATATGATGGGAATGCAATTTCCAATTGCAGGATTTAGAAAAAGAGAGAGAGAGAGAGAGAGGGTGGGAGGTGGGGGCACCCTGGTTATGAATTTGCACCCAGCAAGGATTACATACTGATCTGTGCAATAACGCCTGCAAAAGAAAAAAAGAAAAGCTTTGCGATGGAATCACCCAAAATTTGTAATGCTAAAAACCTGTAATTTCAATCAAATCCACGCACGGTAAGAGCCACGTCTTTTAAAACCGGCCTCCATTAGATAAGACTTTGGAGACGTTTCTAGAAAAAAGAAAATTGTTACAGTTAGTGTCAGACTTTTAACCAGTGCTTTTCTTCTGGGGGGGGGGGGGGAGAATATCCCTGAGTACCTCTGAGTACCCCCAGGGAATATCCCCGAGTACCCCCAGGGGGAAAAGCACTGATTAGAAGAAGCATGCTGAAACCAGCAGTGGAGGAAAAACATAACCATCATGAATAGTAGCCATTGAGAGCCCTTTCCATGAATTCATCTAATCCTCTTTTAAAGCCATTCAGGTTGGCGGCCATCATTGCCTCCTATGGGAGCCCTTTTGATAGTTTAACTATGCACTATGTTACAATATGACCTAGTATCATTTCCAGTGTAAATCTTGGGGTCCAATGATACCCATAAGATCAGGGGTCAGCAAACATTTTCAGCAGGGGGCCGGTCCACTGTCCCTCAGACCTTATGGGGGGCCGGACTATATTTTGAAAAAATAAATGAATGAATTCCTATGCCCCACAAATAACCCAGAGATGCATTTTAAATAAAAGCACACATTCTAGTCATGTAAAAACATGCTGATTCCCGGACCGTCCACGGGCCGGATTTAGAAGGCGATTGGGCCGGATCTGGCCCCCGGGCCTTAGTTTGCCTACCCTTGCATAAGATCCAGCCTATGCGCTTAGATAAACATTTGAGGTCTTGCTCTGTGCCCGCCTGCCCTACCAATTCATTGGAGGCTCATCTGTGATAACTAGCCTCATATAACCAACACGCTTAAGTCTAATTAATGCACAAAAGGGGTTAAAATCGTAGAGTAAGCTGTCCTGCCAGGTTAGCTATGTCACTTTCCCTTACCTTGGGAGGAAATCAAGCTCAATGTCCCCTCCCTCAGCCTACATGAAAAACTCAGGGCGTGAAGAGGTTTGGGCTGGTTGCTCCAGCTCAGACCGCATGGCTCTCACTAGCCACTCTTGAGTTCCTATACCAATAATCTAGGAATGTTCACCACTTTGTAACTAAGCTAAGTTCTACCGCCTGTGCAAGTTTTCTGAAGCACATGAATTTGACCTTTGAACAATTTGTAAGTAAACCATTTTTAACTTATCAAATGTGTGGTCTTTTCCAAATGTGTGGAAGACGGAAATTTTGGAACTCACTGAGAAGGGCAAATTTTAAAGATCTAACAGTTTCCATGCTTCGGAGAGCCAGTGTGGTGTAGTGGTTAAGACTCGTAATCTGGGGAACCGGGTTCGCGTTTCCGCTCCTCCACATGCAACTGCTGGGTGACCTTGGGTAGTCACACTTCTCTGAAGTCTCTCAGCCCCACTCACCTCACAGAGTGTTTGTTGTGGGGAGGAAGGGAAAAGGAGATTGTTAGCCGCTTTGAGACTACTTCGGGTAGTGATAAAGCGGGATATCAAATCCAAACGCTTCTTCTTCTTCTTTACATTGCTGCGTATTTTGTGAACCACTAGGGTTCTCTCATCGAAAAGTGCTTGACCCAAACTTGAATCTTGCCATCTAGGAATTCTCCTTTCTATACTGCATTTTTCTGAACTAACAGCTCAAGGGTCAAGGTCCCCTTTGCACCCATGGCCTAAATAGGGGGATAGCAAAATGCTCTCTCAAGGATGCTGTCCAACTGCCATCAAATCAGTTCGCCAAGGGAAGAACTGTGTGGCAGACCCTACCCTGCCCATCTGGCCTGGAGACTGTAACCATCTCTGCTCCTGGATATTTGGAGGTAGGAAAGAGTCCTTCAGAAGAGGAACTACTCTTTATCAAAGGCAAGGCAGATAGAACCAGCACTGGTGTCAGCTGTAACTTTAATAACTATAACTTAAAGAACTTGTAATTGAGCTTTCTTTCCCCCTTCTTTTCTCCTGTTCTTTTTTCCTCCTGAGTCATTGCGTTTTATATTGTTACCCCGAGGGCAGAGAATTGTCTCAGAGCTAATTTTTGCAAGCTGCTCTGAGAGCCTTTTTGGCTAAAGGAAGGGCATAAATGCTGCAAGCAAGCAAGTGAATGAGGTATTTTGGCAAACAATTAAAAAAAACACATTTGTTTCACTGGACATTGGGCTCGGCAGAAGCTGGAATTGTTCTTTATTATCAAAGCTATTCAATGTCTGTTTTGATTTTCTCTGTATTTTTACTTTTGGCGCCTTTGTACTGAAAGGCAGAAGAAAGCATTTTCTAGAAACAAACTAAGTGTCGGGCCTGCTGTTCTGCTCCTGGAAACCCACCCCAACCCCCTGAGTGTTCTCCCTAACCCCATTCTGAGTAGCTTCCCCAAATTTTCATTTGAAGCATCTTCAAGCCTAGCTCCTGCTATCAAGCTCACGGAATAATGAGATTTACTGTATACCGGGCAGAAATAGCTGGTAAAGAAAACCCAAAAACCCTGGCAGGGAGCAGGGAGGAGCACTTTGTTTCTGCCGTTCTTTACTCGCCGCTAAATGGTCCTCAAGTTGTGCCATGTCAACACTGTGTTATATTCAACAATGCAGCAAAACTCTTTTTAAGCCCTTGCTTTGTTTGGGTCCTCTGAGAGTCTCTTGAAGCGCTAGTAAAAAACAAACAAACCAAAACAAGCCCTGCTTTTTGTATTGTCAGGAAGGTGCCGAGCTACACGGAATGAGCTTAGATCAAACGGCATGAGACACTTTCACTAAGCTCTAGGTGGATTATCCCTAATCAGGCTTACTCTGTTCTCTCTTCAGCCAGAAGCCTGGTGCAAATGGGACTGAGTTGGCAGGTTCCGATTCAGCACAAGATAAACGTAAAGGGGAAATAACAATTCTTGCCTTGCCCCTTAGAATATATAGCCGGATCTCAACGCGACAGTTACTAATAGTACATTTGATGAGCACCTTAGTGTCCAATACAAAGTGCCCCCTTTCAGCCCCTTTTGAAAAGCTGAGAACAGTGGTGACACATATTGTGTGTTCGGAGTGAGCACGCCTACTTTTTTGCCCTCACTCTGAATTGGATCTGCGCTATCACTAAGCAGCTAAAACCTGATTGACTATATAGTGTTGTGAAGGCAAGCTATTCTCTTTGTGGGTGCGGCCCTGATTCTGAATTGGCTTCTTTGACATAGTACATGGTGCAATGATGGCTCAGAGTGAGAGCACTCCCTTCACTCTGAATTGGCTTTGTGACAATATCGCATGGCCAATTCTCATTGGTTAGAAAGTGATGCTCTGGAGCTATCATGCTGGCTACATAAAAGTAAAATAAGCTAGGCAAACATCATCAGCTTTTTTGGGGGTGTCTATGAGCCCATTTGCAAACTAGGGAAGCTGTCGTGGGCACCACACACACCCTGCAACCAAGAAAAACACCACAGTTTTTTCTGTCGGTTACAACAGAATGTTTCTTTCAAGCCAAACTTCAGCAGAGCAGAAGGAGGAAACCCTGTTCATGCCAGAGAAGTAGCAGTAGTAGTTTGGATTTGATATCCGGCTTTATCACTACCCGAAGGAGTCTCAAAGTGGCTAGCATTCTCCTTTCCCTTCCTCCTCCACAACAAACACTCTGTGAGGTGAGTGAGGCTGAGAGACTTCAGAGAAGTGTGACTGGCCCAAGGTCACCCAGCAGCTGCATGTGGAGGAGCAGAGATGCGAACCCGGTTCACCAGATTACAAGTCCACCGCTCTTAACCACTACACCACACTGGCTTTTTTGTGGGTACATGGTACAAATAGAAGGCATTTGTGGGTACATGATCCTTCACAGGTACCACAATGATGACTTCTGAAGCTGGGAAGATGTAGCTTGGAAGAAGACCCTTTTTTAAATGATGCTGAACAAGCTGTCAATCAGGCACTGATCAGTTCCCAAATAAAGGTTGAGCAAGTGAAGCAATAATCTAACCCGGCATAAAGCAATCTAGCATATTTGTCATGCATGTGTCTCTATCCTAGGAAGAAAGTGGCACCTTTACCATCTTTCAACTGGTAGATGCAGCTAAATTTTTGTTCTGCTACAGAATGGACCGCCTTGGAGCAGCCGCTTGCTCCCATTCCAGCAACTGAAATGGAGCCAGCGGGATTTTCTCTCTCTGATGCATTAAGAGATTCCACATTGGAAATACAGTTCAAGAACAGCTGTTGCTTGCTCCCTCGTGGCAGGCATGGAAGAAAATTAATTCCCCATGATCCGTAAGGGGCGGAGCAGTCCTTCCTGATGGAGGAAGCGAGTCCACGATTCATTCAGCTGCTCAGTCAAGCCCGGTTGCCTTACCTCCCTGCTCCAAGCTTTCTTCTTGAGCAGCAGACCCCAAGAAGAGAATTCTGGGAATTGCTTGCAAGTCTCCGTGGTAGGCTTGAGACACAACAACAAGGAGTTGTTGTGACAATGAGGTTGACAATAAGGTGAGAGGCAGCAATAAGCTCCTCCTGGGTCAGAGGACCAGGAGGAAGTGACCAGTGGTCACTGGACCAGGAGGAAGTGACCAGTGCTAACCCTGGGATGGACAGAGAAGCAGAGACAGCAGTTCAAAACAGGAGGGGGAGAACCTTCCCCCCCTTTCTCTCTGCATCTTCCTCCATACACTCTTTCTTCTCCTTTCTGCTTTCTGACTCTCTCTCTCTCTCTCCTCCTGCCCAACAGGCTTCCAGCAGAGGGGCAGATTGGCCTTGTCAGAGATCCAACCTGTCCGCTTCTAGAGGAGTCCCCCACCCACCTTTCTCCGTTGACTCCATCTGCTTCAGTTGTCCCACTGTTTCCCACCTCCAACACTCTGCCTTGTACTGAAATTCAGGTCTATTCCAGCATAGCTAGTTCTGGCTGTTCATGGCTACTTCTGTTAAAGAACCTAACTATGTTGTCCATGCTCTGTTAACCTCTAGGCTAGATTAGTGCAATGTAGGGCTACTTCTGAAGATGGTTTGGAAACTTCTGCTAGTGCAGAATTTGGTGGCCAGGTTGCTCATCAGGGCAAGACAGTTTGCACCAATCCTGGCCTGACAGCACTTGCTGCCCATTAGTTTCTGGGCCCAATTCAAAGTGCTGGTTTTCACCAATAAAGCCTTAAATGGCTGAAGGACCACCTCCCTCCATATGAACTTACCTGGACCCTGAGATAACAATCTGAGGCTCTTCTTCATGGGCCTCCTCCACAAGAGGTCAGGAAGGTGGCAACACGAGAACGGGCCTCTTCCACAGTGGCTCCCCATTTGTGGAATGCTCCCCCCCCCCCGAGTCTCACCTGGTGCCTTCATTATATGCCTTTAGGTGCCAGGCAAAAACCTTTCTCTTCAACCAGGCCCTGGGCTGACTGACATCTGATCACCTTTGACATGGAAGGGTAGGTGGGTGGGGTGACTATTGGTTTGTCTTTGTTCTTATTTTTATCATGTATGTTGCTTTTTATTATATTATAAATTTATGTTGTGAAGTGCCCTGAAATCTATGGATGAAGGGCAGTATACAAATCAAAAGGAAGGAAGGAAGGAAGGAAGGAAGGAAGGAAGGAAGGAAGGAAGGAAGGAAGGAAGGAAGGAAGGAAAAGGAGGGAAAGAAAGAAAGAAAGAAAGAAAGAAAGAAAGAAAGAAAGAAAGAAAGAAAGAGAGAGAGAGAGAGAGGTGGGGAAATCTATGGCTCTTCACATGTCATTGAACTTTAACTCTTATCAACCCGAACCAGCATGGCCAACGATCAGGGATGGTGAGATTTCTTGGAGGTCACGCTCTCCCCATCATTGTGCCAAGGCAGCCAGCAGCCTCCTTTTGCTTTAAGGTTTAGAAGAGCACTTGCTGGAAAGAGAAGTCATTCCTTTGCATTATTCTGCCATCTGCTGGGGTTTGGCTGTCAAGACAGCCACTCTAGTCCTTGGTGGTGCTGGCCAGATCTATAGCCCCTTGTCCATAATGGTAATCCTATATCAGGTCATCTTACTGTGAGGATGGCCCTCCAGATGTTCTTGGACTCCAGCTCCCATCTGCCCCAGTAAGCATGGTAAATGGCCAGGGATGATGGGAGTGGTAGTCCAGCGGCATTTGCAGGACCATAAGTCCTCCAACTCTGAGCTATAGATTTTATGCTTCATCGGAGCATAAGGAAGACACCTGTTGGATCAGGCCAAAGGTCCATCTGGTCCAGCATCTGTTTTGTACAATGGCCGACCAAACACTTCTGAGAAGACCACAGGTAGAATAATAGAATCATAGAGTTGGAAGGGACCCCCATGGATGCTTTAGTTGAGATTCAAAGCAGGAATCTCAACTAAGCATCCATAACAGGTGGCCAGCCAACCTCTGCTTACAAACCTCCAAGAAAGAGTCCACCACCTCACGAGTCGAACGTTCCACTGTCGAACGGCTCTTACTACCAGAAAGTTTTTCCGTATGTTTCTTGTAACTCAAAGCCATTGGTTCGAATCCTACCTACCAGAGGAGGAGAAAACAAGCTTGTCCCCTCTTCCATGTGGCAGCCCATTGGATACCTGAAGATGGCTATCCCTCTCAGTCTTCTCAGTCTCCTCAGTCTCAGCCAGCGTGGTGTAGTGGTTAAGAGCGGTAGACTCGTAATCTGGTGAACCGGGTTCGCATCTCCGCTCCTCCACATGCAGCTGCTGCGTGACCTTGGGCTAGTCACACTTCTCTGAAGTCTCTCACCCTCACTCGCCTCACAGAGTGTTTGTTGTGGAGGAGGAAGGGAAAGGAGAATGTTAGCTGCTTTGAGATTCCCTCGCGTAGTGATAAAGCGGGATATCAAATCCAAACTCCTCCTCCTCCTCCTCTTCTTCTTCTTCTTCTCCTTCCTCTTTTCCATGAAAGGTAGGTCTTGAAAGTTATAGTCTTCCCCTATTGTCCCTTGTTGTTCACCCCACCCTTAAAAAAAAAAATGCATTCAGAGTTATACCACATCTGAAGGTGGGGTTTCCATATAAGCATCAAAGCTAATTGCCAGGCTTCAATTTGTCCATGAATTTGCCTGATCAAAGTATAAGCATCCATTGGCTTCACACAAATGAAACATTTGCACACCAGCCATCATCTACACTGCACTGTGGCTCATTTATTGCTTATGTTGCCATTCAGAACTGCAATTTTATTTTCTTTCTTGCAGTGTGGAGTGCTCCTGCCCAGTATTCCAGCCAATCAGTCATGCTTTCTTTGCACGGAAAAAGTCCCCAGGTATTGCTAGCAAAACTAATCAAGGGTGGGGGGCAGTGTGCTCTCATCCAGGGCTGGCCCACCCATGAGGCAAAGTGAGGAGTTGGCCTCGGGCAGCAGATCTGGGCCCAAGGAGCGTACTGCCTCCTCCACCACAGGGGACCATACCACGTCCCTTCCACCCCATCTAAAGGCATCATGATAATAATAACAACAACAATAATGATAAATGTCCTTCCATCAAAAAGAAGAGGAAGGACTGATCCTACCCCTATCCCACCCCCCGCTAGCTCGGTACATGGGGGTGAATGGGACACAGCCTTGCCAATCTCAGCCTGCCCCTACCTGGCTACCTTCACACTTACAACCAGTCCAGGAGGAAACACTGTCCACCTGCTTCCTCCTCCTCAGTCTCAGTGCTGCCCCTTGTAAAACTCAGTAGGAGGAGAAGATGGGGACATAACTAGAATGAGTTGGTTCTGGCTGCCATCGACTCTCTGGCGCCACCTACTGTTGGGCTCCCTGCCTTCTGCCCTACCAGTCCTAAAGGGCATCAGCCACCACTGCCTCCCCCACCCCATTCCAACATCAAAAGAGGCTAAAATAACGCCGCACGGAATTGCAGAGCTGGAAGGGACCCCACGGGTCATTCGGTCCAACCCCCTGCGATGCAGGAATCTTATGCCCGTCGTGGGGCTCGAACCCACGACCTTGAGGTTAGGAGTCTCACGCTGTACCAACTGAGCTATCCACAGGGAGTCAAAAGCCTGCATAAGCAGGAATCTCTTTTGCTTGGCTTCCCAGCAAAGGTGAGACCAGCAGGTATTATGATGCCCTCAACCCCATCCAATTCCCTTCCCTGGGGAAAGGAGTGGGAGGCCGATGTTTACAAGCTATATATCTGTTACCTGGGCTGATAAAAGGCAACACCCAGGCAAGCTTTCTCACTCCCGCACAGGCTGGTAAAGAGCAGTTGGTTTCCATGGGAACAAAGGCCGGGCAGCGGGATGAGGAAGCTTCAACATTGTTTGCTGATAAGGACAGGAGGGTGCTGCAAAAGGTTCCCCTCCACCCTAGATTCTGCACATCACCCACCCCACTACATATGGGGAAAGTACCTTTTTGGACATGCAAGTGCGCCCCACAATTATGAGGGGCAATGATATTCCTACCCTCATTTCCTCTCCTTTGTCATTTAGCTGCTTTGTCCTGCCCGGCAAGACGTCACTCCTGAATTCTGCAGAACTAGGATGCATGCAGGCATCCTGAGGGCCACATCTGGCCCTCTCGGAGACCTTCAGCATGGCCTACATCAGTGGCTAAGCTTCTTTAAGCTGTTGAACCTTTCCCCTGCCGCTGAATTTTGCTGTCTCCCCCTCAGCCTGCACACTGTGCTCCCCAAGCAAATTGTGCTTCCCACCCCGCTGAAGGCTTCCAAACAGCAGGATGGTGAAGGGGGGGGGCTGGGAGAGAGAGAGGGAGAGAGAGAGAGAGAGAGAGAGATCTCAACCACCAGACCCTTCTTACAACCAAATATCCTCACAACCAGGGCCTATTTCAGCTGGAACTCACCAGATCTCAGTTCTGGCACCTCTCAGACGGATGCCATTGCCATTATAAGAGAACAAAGGAGGTGTTCATGATGAGTTCCGGCATCTCTTTTTCTAGAAAAACAGCACTGCTCACAACCAAACATCTGAAAGGTATTCTGCAAGGAAGATGGAGCAAGCTTGCTGTCTGCTGCTCCTGAGGGTAGGGCCCAAACCCATGGATTCAAATGACAAGAAATGAGATTCTGAATAAACATTAGGAAGAATTTTCTGATAGTAAGAGCTCTTCGACAGTGGAAGAGATTACCTTGGAAGGAGGTAGACTCTCCCCACTGGAGATTTTCAAACACAGGTTGGATGGGGATCTGACTGGGATTCCTGCATTTCTGGGAGCTGAACTAGATGAGCCTTGGAGTCACTTGCAGCTCTACAATTCTGTGATTCTACAAATACAGCTCAACTGTTCCAGAAGCGATGCATCTACCGCAGAAAGTAGGTTTGCTGTTGCTGCTGTTTTTGCTCTGAGTCTGAAAGGCTTTTCCGTGCCAGATTGTGGAAGCTGACAGATGATGAAGCCGCTAGCCCAACATTTACAAACCACGATTGCAGGAACCAAATGTGTGGCTTTCCCCAGCTGTTTCAACCCATATTGAAGCCACAAGGATCCTTTATTCCTAGATTGGTGTTGTTGCTTTTCTGAAGTGTGCCAAATAACGTCTGTGATCGTAACAGCAGCAGAAACTGACAACAACATTTTAGCTCATTTGCAAATCACCAACAATGACAAGAGTAACAAAATAACTCTAACAGGAAAGGAAGAGAGGACTTCTGTACAGAGCTGTCTTTCCCATTGGGCTTACTGGCACGTTGCGCCAGGGCACTGGCCTCTCAGGGGCACCCCAGCGAGTGGGGGAGCTGTGCGGCTTTGCAGTGGCCTCCCCTTTCCCTGCACGCACGCCAGCTGTGCCCCATCAGCCATGTGGCTGGCGGGCGTGCAGCTTGCCTCCCAAGCCTCCGCGAGAGGAGAGCGATCCCCACAGAGGTTTGGGAAAAGGTTGACAACTCTGGGAAACAGGGCAGGGGGGGGGGCCACCGGAGGGATCTTTGCACCACAGCTCCGGATATGCTTTAGATGGCCCTGCTTCTGTAACATTCTAAGTGAACAGAAATTAAAAAATAGAACAGGTCTTTCAAACTGGTACCTTTAAAGACAAGGCCAACCCATCTATGAGACAAGGTAAGGTGACCACCTCAGGTGGCAGGTTCCACAGGGCAGCAGATCCCAATGTTACTCTTTCTTCCTCCCTTGTTCATGATCTTCCCTCACTCCTTCTTCCTTGGCAGCGAGGGAGCACCATTTTGAGGTCCACCTCAGGTGCCAAAATGTCTTGGGCTGGCCTGATTAAAGAGGATGCTGCCAACCCACATATCATAGCTATCCAAAGAAAGTTCTGCTCCACCCAGTACATAGCTAAACTATGGGATTTGCGTCCACAAGGTGATTTTCATTTCAATCTTGGTGACAAGTCAGTGTCCTTGGTTTGACCTGTGGGCCGCAAGTAAGTTTAAAGAGTAGAGGTGGGAGGGAAATGCAATTCAGTTTTCATTGAAAGGTGAAACTACCTAACTTTCTTCTTCTTCTTCTTCTTCTTCTTCTTCTTCTTCTTCTCCTCCTCCTCCTCCTCCTCCTCCTCCTCCTCCTCCTCCTCCTTCTCCTTCTTCTTCTGGAATGTTTCAGGAATGCTTCCCCCATCATTTATTTTATTTTTGCCACCCCTTGCCATTGGTTATTTGGTCCTGCTTGAGTCGACAACTGCCACCAGGTGATCATTTTTTTTTTTTGACACACAAGACTTCAGAGGGGGGAAGGAAGCATTGTTCTCACTCTGTACTGGCTTCACGGTGGCACCATATGATGGCATCTGAGGCCTACTCACAATGAGGGCAGTCTTCCCTGGCCCTCGCTCTGGAATCTCGGGAGGTGGTGGTGGGGAATCTTGCCCAGCAACACCAAGGAACGTGATTTCTGCCACTGCTCTTTCACCCTGCAATTCAGCTGTGCACCCTCCCCAATTCCCCATAAGTGCCCCCTTGCAGCCTGCAAACAGGGTGGCAAAATTGGAAGATGGGAATTTCACTCAGTATCAGTTCCTTCACTTGCATTCCACCACCGCCTGAAGTCATGTTTTAGTCTCAGGGTTGGAAATGGCTTGGTTCGCTGTAGTAAAACAGGGTTCTCTCTGTTTCACTTCCAAAGAGCTCAGGGAACGCTCCTACTTTGAAATATAGAGCATGGTTTCAGTTTGAGGGCATCTGTTCTGGTGCCTTGACTGCACTGGAACCTGATTGGATTATGCTTACAGAGGAGCTGACCCGTGACAGTCCCAGTGAAAATTCACCAGCTTTTTAGTGTGACTTTCTCCGAATGCACCCATTCTTGTATGCATTTAGAAGTTGGCTAATTTGGCTAAGGGGACTTAAGAAGTTGGGACTTAAGTGGGGACTTAAGATGGGTAAGAGGCCTAAGAGGACTTGAGTGGGCCAAAGTGGGCTGAAGTGAACTGAAGTAGATCTGTTAGGGCCTATGTGGGTTGAAGTGGGCCAAAGTGGGCTAAAGGGACTTCAGTTGGCTAAGTGGCTTAAGTGGCCTTGGCACATTCCTGTCTGCTCTCTGGCTAGGATTGCAGGAAAGTGCCTGCTAGACCACGCTAGACCTGACTGGGTCTTCACAGAATTGGGAATTCATAGAATTGTTAAATGGTAGAGTTGAAAGAGGACCCAAGAGTGATCTAGTCCAACTCCTTGCAATACAAAGAAAAAATCATTGACAGATCACCACCCCTATGAATTGCATGATGCAAGTCACCAGCATTTCAGATACAGGTCTTTTCCATGATCTAAGGCTACCACGGTCATTGTACAGGTGAAGAAAAGATGGTGGCCCCATGCAGACATCTTCTTCTGCATGCAATTCACCAGCAAGGTGCTGCATGTTATGATGCAAAACCGTTTCTTGAAAGCATCTTACACAAGGTTTCTTTTCTTTTCTTTTTTTTAACTACATGGCCACAGAACACCTCTGAGCAGCTTAAAATATTAAAGGAAGAAACAGTCAGCTCTCGGATAATCTCATAAGCACTTTTCTTTTCTTTGAGAAAGTAGGTGGAATCTTTTTTGAAGGGACAAACAGAGCAGTTTGTAAAACAACAGCAACAAAAACTAACATCTGAAAATGGCAGTGGGGTCCAGAAACACACCCAACCTTCCCATCCCTAAGCATCACTCATGTGGGTTGAAGGTAAACCCTTACGATGATGTTTTTGGGGAAAATGCTTTCTTTAGTTGTTAATTAGCATGTACATAACGCAACGAGTCTCTTATTTGGGTCCAAAAGTACAGACTCGTCATTTTATGGGTGGAAAAGAAATAGCCCTCATGACAAGGACCTCCAGAATAGCCTGGTGTAAATGGAAATGGCTGGGATGGTCCCATGATGAATGACATCAGCTGCCACTTAGAGAGGTGCCATTTGGGTAACATTTTAACTCCTGGAAAGGGCAGCAAAGGCACACGAGAGCCCTGACTCCTAGGTAATAACAGTACCATAAATGAGGTAGCGAAAGGAAGGAAGAAAGTCAAAAGCTGTTTTTATACCGACCACCCGAGCTGGGTTGCAATCTATCCAGAATGCTGCAGCTTTCAGAAGGTAGTCCTAGTAGGACCAAACAAAATGAGAGAGGCGGATTTCATAATATTTTTTTTCTCCTCACAGTACTCAGCCCCTGTGTCGGTGATTGGTAGGAAGGATCCTGTGGCATGGGACGAAAAGGATAATCAATTCAGAATGAACGGAGGAACGATTGCCCTCACTCGGGACGGTCTTCACAGCAGCACCAAATCCAATTGCTTACATCGGGGATGGAGAACATGTGGCCCCTTCAAATGCCACTGGATTCCAGCTCCTATCAGCCCCAGCCAGCATGGCCAATGGTCAGGGATAACGAGGTTGTAGTTCAGAAACATCTGAGGGCCACAGGTTCCCCACTCTTGGCCAACATTAGATAGCCTATTCTGAGTGAGGGTAATGCTTGCAGCAGTAGCAACTAGTGGGCAACTAGGTGGGGCAGAAGGCAGGGAGCCCAACAGCAGGTGGAGCCCTACAGCCGGAGGCAATGACCAGCCAAGCCAACTAATTCTAGGTTTCTTTCCCATTCTTCCATCTGTTTCCATTCTCGTGAGATTAAGCACCAAGAAAATGGCAAGTAGGGGTGCAAGTAAGACAAAGGCTATCCTTAGAATGACACCAGTTTCCCAAAGATAACAAACATATTCATTTGACATAGAACTGTTATCCAATTATAGTGTGGCTTTCTCCCCCTCTCTAAAAGAAGCTCAACAACTTTGACCTGAACCCCCAAAACAGAGCGTTCATTCCTAAAAAAAGCCTGAACCCCCAAAAAGGGGGTAGATCACTTCCAGTTTTTAACTCTGTGAGTAGATCGCAGTCTCTTGGGAGTTGGCCACCCCTGAATTATAGAATCAAAAACTGACAGCCTTTTCATTAGCTCAGAAGCCAATAATATGTAACGTTTTCTTGTAGTTTGTTCAGCTAATAACTCTATACAGCTTGGAAGCTTGCATGCCTTTATAGCAAGAATGGGGAACCTCAGAACCCTGGGGCAAATGTTGCTCCCCCAGGCCTGTCTACCTGGTATTTGAGGTTCTTCTCAGGCATTACTCCCTCTCTAGACCCGACCCTTTACAATTCAAGCATGTGACCCAACAAAATCTGGGCCTGTCTCCAGCTGACTTGGGCGAAACCCAGATCCCTCCAAATCAGTCCAATCTACCTTGCCCTTAGGACTCTGGCTGAATCCAGTGCACATCCCTAATATTTTCCTTCATAACACACGTTTATAAATGTGTTTTCTCTCAAGGAAAGCATTTCTAAAGTCTTAGGAAACAGCATCCTATTTCCATTTCCTTTCCATTTCATGATTGCTCAGATCTTCTGTTCCATCTCCTTCTTTGTGGGGTGGGGCATTCAATGCACAAAAGCTTAACATTTAAATTGTACACATTTACACACATTTTGTGTATGTTTTGCATGCATTCTTCTCCTGAATGACATATATTTGATTTTGATTTATTAGATTTCTATGCTGCTTTTCATTCAAGTGTTTCGTGGTATTCATTCTTTACATTAAATATTTGTGTGTGTGTCTGTGTGCATTTCTCGAAGTGCCACTGTACTGCAAAAATTCAGGGAAGCATTCTGATTCGTAGTTCTGTTCTGATCTACACAGAAGTCCAGAACTGGTGAAATGGGTCAGTGGATTGTAAAAAAAAAAAGTGGACAAATGATGTTCTCCTCTTTCCCATTCTAAATATATTTTGACTTTTGCTTGTTTTTTTTAGTCAAGAACTGCATTAGAACATTGAGAAAGTGTGAAATTGTGTGAATAGTTCAGCTCCAAATGGCATCTTACTCCAGGAGCTACAGATCAGGTTAGTTTGTACCAGAATTTGTAAAGATCACATTTCTTAAGCCTCCCCATCTGAAATCTGCAGCGTTTTAACAGAAACCAGAGAGGTAGCTGAATAAGACATGCTGTTACTATCCCACCAGGCCTTGATTGACGTGGTCAGCAGATTGCATGCAGAGCCACATGGAAGTATGAAAAATTAATCCAACACTTGAGCCTTGGTTTGTTAGCAATGTCACGGGTCAGCTCCTCTGTAAGCATAATCCGATCAGGTTCCAGTGCAGTCAAGGCACCAGAACAGATGCCCTCAAACTGAAACCTTGCTCTATATTTCAAAGTAGGAGCGTTCCCTGAGCTCTTTGGACACACACTGCTTTCCATTAGGGAATATTGCCTAAAAATGGGTATATTAATAGAAATCAGCCCTAAAATGCTGGTGAGTTTTAATGGGGACTTGAAAAAGAAATCCATAAACTGATCTGGAGAACTGGGGAGAAGGTGACATGAGCAGAGTTGCCCTCCCCCTCCTTGCGCATGCTCAGGTTGGTGTCCTTCAAAGAACACGTCAGAAGGCAGTTCCCCTTTCTTCTGATATATGAAAGGCAGCTGCGTCAATTGGCCCCAAGGTTGACATGGAAAAGTTAAACGATAAACCTTCATCACCATTATTTGCAAACTTAAAATGTTGAGCAGACCTTCAAACATGTGTGACTACCACCCCAAATAAAGCCCTCATGGTCTGTCCTGCTGAGAAATGGGGGGGGGGGGAGTTCTCAGGATCCTGGTCCCATCCATCTCCATAATCCCATGATTCTATTACTATTGTTGGCTTCCATGGTTTATGAATATGTTTCTTCAGCTTGGAGTGGTTTTGTTTTAAATGAATTTTAGAGTCGTTGGGTTGAATCCAGAGTTCAGGAGATGTAACAGGCCTGTAGGATGCTGGTTACCTGGCCTCTCCTCCCCATGGGAGGCCCTGACTGGGGGGGAAATGAGGGACAGTGTAGCCTGATAAATTGTTGTCTCCCCCCCCCCCCCCGCTGCCTGTCCACAGCCCACTCCATTCAGTAGGAACCACCAACCCTCAGCCCGCACCAACCTGCCCATTTCTGAAGATCTGCATCAGGAGACCTGCTGTGGTCGCTGCTGCCTTCAGAGTTGCAGGTGGTGGAAGCAAAGCCTTCTTAGTGGTGCCACCCCAGTTGTGGGATGCCATTTCCCAGGATGCCCTGTTGGTGCTGACTCTGCTTTCCTTTTGCCAGCCCGTAAAAAAAAAATTTTTTTTTTGTCCAGGGCTTTTAATGGGAAAGTTTTAACTGTGTGTTGATTGCTGCCTTTATTAGGTGCTCCTTTGCATGTCAACTCAGAGGTAAGCCCCACTTAATTCGATGGGATTTACTCCCAAGCAGATGAGAACAGGAATGCAGCCTCACAGCTGGTGTAATTTCAATTGGGGGTTTAAAATGTATAAATTGTTTAATATGCGAATTAAACAAATTAAACTCCTCCCATCCACTTCCCCTGCTTTTGCATTACAGTGGTACCTCGGGTTACAGACGCTTCAGGTTACAGACTCCGCTAACCCAGAAATAGTACCTCAGGTTAAGAACTTTGCTTAAGGATGAGAACAGAAATCGTTCGACGGCGGCAGCAGGATGCCCCATTAGCTAAAGTGGTTCGTCAGGTTAAGAACAGTTTCAGGTTAAGAACGGACCTCCAGAACAAATTAAGTTCTTAACCCGAGGTACCACTGTATAGCATTGTTTCGGCTGCCTTGGAAACTTCTACTGAAAGGTTGCCTTGGAAAATTAGAAATAAAATAAACAGGTCGTCGTAGGTTTTCCTTGAGCCAAGGGAAAGTTAAACATAAGCAATTGTAAAGCAGGATAGAATGGGTTGTTACTTTATATATACTTTCAGGAATGTTTATTATAGGGCGAGCAGTTGCACAGCTCCTAGCTACTTCAAAACCAAAACATGGCCTGTATCTTTTGCTGCCAGGAAAGAACATGTAGCTACCTCCAAAGTACAACATGCCAAAATACCAAAAAAACCAAAAACCTTTCTTCACGTAATGGTTTGCTTTTCTTAGTGGAGGGGCTGCTCTTGCAGGCTGAGGGCAGTCAACAGGAGCAAATCTTAAACTCAGTTCTCCGTGATTCCATGTTAGTTTACTATTTTTCTTCTTCTAAAAGTCTCCATGAAAACACATATCTGCTAGCCTACATGTTCCCGTGAGCAACTTCCCCTAATACAGTCATACCTCTGGTTACAGACACTTCAGGTTGCGTTTTTTTCGGGTTACGGATGCACCAAAACCCAGAAGTACTGGAACGGGTTACTTCCGGGTTCCGGCAGTCGTGCGCTAAATTGTGCTTTGCGCATGCGCCGAATCGCAACCCGCACATGCACACACGTGGCACTGCGGGTTGCGAATGCTGCGGGTTGCGAACGTGCTTCCCGCACGGATCACGTTCGCAACCCGAGCGTCCACTGTACATATATTCTTACAAAGCAATGTAATGTATTTTTGCATGTCGTTCTCACTAATAGGTGGAATCTAGACACATATAAAAAAAACTCGGTGAAAATGCTTTTTTTAAGCGTTTTTAAGAAAAATATATTGAATTTGCCATAAGCTCACCATCGCCATCTAGTGTCACATTTGTATAATGCACATAAAACACACTTAAAATGTTATATTTGCAGCTGTATAGCTGAATCCATAGGTGCATTTCAATGCCCACTTCTGGGCCATAGCATATGTATTTTTGTACACATTCCTTGGCTGGAGATCCTGCATTGCAAAATTCAAAGAAGTTCAAATTTCAAAGGATGGCTTTATTTCAGTATACAAACAGTTTGGGGAAGTGCATAGTGAGTAGATTTGCCTTTAAATGTGAACTGAAAAGATCTGGAGAACACCAGGATGGGGAAAGCTAAGTTAGAACGTCTCGGAAGTGAGGCAAGCACCTCTGAGACTCTATAGCAACAAGTATGAGCCTCCCATTTGGATTACTGTAATGTTTTGCACATGCGGCCACCCTTGAAGATGATCCAAAAGCTTCAGCGACTGCCAGAATGTTAACCAGTACTAAAGGAGTTGCATTAGCTTCATACTTACATCTGGGCCAAATCCAATGCAAAAATATAACATCAATTGAAAACATCAGTAAAGTCGGGGGGTAAAACAAACACTGTCCAAAGGCCTGCCTGAACTTCACGGATTTTGTAAGACAGGCATAGGCAAACTCGGCCCTCAAGATGTTTTGGGACTGCAATTCCCATCATCCCTGACCACTGGTCCTGCTAGCTAGGGATGATGGGAGCTGTAGGCTGAAAACATCTGGAGGGCTGAGTTTGCCTATGCCTGTTGTAAGACATCTAACAGAAAGCAGGCACAACTCCTGTCTGTCTTCAATTGGCAAGGAGTTCCACAGGGCAGGGCCTGCCATGTTAAAGGCTCGGTCCTTTGTGAAGGCCAACTGAACCTCAAGGGCATAGATGACCACCCAAATGCCCCATCAGATCTCAGCGATGGAGGTGAAGCATAAGGAATTAAGCAGTCCTCCTTTTGGCCCAAGCACTTTAGGGCTTTGTGAATTCACACCAAAACCTTGAAGCTGGTTCAGATCCTATTTGAAGCAGGAGTTATTTTTATGTATGCCACAACGGCCACAAGTATACTTCTGGCTCAGAAATGGAAATCACAGGAGATTCCAACATTGGAAGAATGGCAAAGTAAGATGGTGGAATATGTTGAGTTAGCAAAGCTGATGGGTAAGATCCTGAATCAGCACGATGAACTGTTTCCAAAGGACTGGAGCAAATTTATATTATATATGAAAGAATATTGTAAACATCTGAAAACATTTGGAGCTTTGAGTTGAAATGTTTTGTAATGACAATATAAGGAACTGATTTACATTTAACAAGGGGAAATATAAAAATAAGATAAAAGGTAAAAAAAAGTGGTTATAGAAATGTTAAGATTAAAGTAAATATATATGGAAGTCAGGAAGAGGGGCGGGAGGAGGTCGATGCTCTGGTAAGAGCAAGATTTGAGTTTATTGATGTATGTATGGCTATTGTGATTACAAAAATTGAAAAAGTAATAAAAATTATTTTTAAAAGTAGGAGTTGCTCAGCAGCCTACAGGATTGGGCCTTGGTGTGGTCCCCCTGCCCTTTGGCTCTTAAAGCTATCCACCTGCTGGTGGCTCCATCCCAGCTGGGATACGGCAAGCAAAGTTCGTAGAAGGAAACACTCTTCTGACGAAGTGCCATAAAACAACAAAGATGTCAATGTTTTCTGGGCGGAGGCATTTCTTTGGGGCTATCACACTTCACAAACTGCCTAGGGGGTTGTCACCATCCTAGCCGGTGCCAATATACCTTAGTTATTCAATAACTAGAGGGCATCCTTTAAAAATCCAGCTCTGTCGCTGTCGAGCCAGTCCTCCCCGACATTCCAAGTGAGAACCAGAATCGTGACTCACCATGAACACCTACCTGGTGGCCACAGTCTGCCTGAGTGTGCTGGCCGTCCTCTCAGATGGGGTCGAAGTCAAGGTAAGAGTTGTGGAATCTTCCCAGGATCGCCGTTCTGCCCTTATGGCATCACCTTGAAGGAAAGAGCAGTAGCTCAGTGGCTAGAGAACTTGATTCCTAGATGCCTTCAGTCCCAGGTTGAATCCTTGGCATCTCCAAACAGGGTGGAGATAGACCTTTCCCAAAGACCCTGGGCAGCTACTGCCCATCGTTGTAGGTGACAGTGAGATGTAAGTAATAATGTTCTGACCTGACATGGGGCAGTTTCCTTGTTCCTTGTTCATATTTGGACAGCTTTCCATTTAGATCCACAAGAACTGGAATCTTTAGTTTTAAGGGAATGGACTATAGCAGAGAATTAGAGCATCGGCTTTGCAAGAGAAAGCTCCTAGGTTCAGTCCTTGCCATCTCCAGGAAGAGACCCCAATCTAGAACCCTGGAGAGCTGCTGCCAGTCTGCATAGACCAGGGTTTCCCAAACTTGGGTCTCCAGCAGTTGTTGGACTACAACTCCCAAGTGTGGGAAACACTGGTATAGATTATACTGAACCAGATGGGCCAATAATCTGACTCAGTACAGGGCAGCTGCTTATTGATCACTTTGGGCTTTAAGTCTGGGAGGTCTTAGATCCTGTGCATGTCCACTAAGAGGTGAACTTCTATAGTCTTAGTTGAGGGAGGCGAAACAAAGGAGACCCCTAAAGGAATAGCTTACAGCAAATAGTGGGTCCAGTTAATCATTTACCAAAAGATATGTACACAGTCAGACTATTAGCAGGAATTAGCAGTGAATTTACCAAGCAGCCACATGCCACTATTATTGAGGGTTATGTTTCCACTCTCTTCTTTGTTCTGTTCTGAAATCCACCCCACCCAAATACTGGGAGAATTTCTAAAACAAATTATGGATTTGGACCTCGCACAGTTTGACACACCCTTGCCGTCACACCATTTACATGCCTTTCTCCTCCTTTCCTTATTAATGGGCATGTGTGCATTGAAAAAGAACCACACTGCAACAAAGCAATTTTGATGTGACTGTACAGTGGTACCTCTGAATGCGAACGGGATCCATTCTGGAGCCCCATTCGCATCCAGAAGCGAACGCAACCCTTGTCTGCGCGTCTGCGCGTGCGCGGGTCACAGTTCGCCACTTCCATGCATGCACATGACGTCATTGTGACTGTGCATGCGCGAGCGGCAAAACCCGGAAGTAACATGCTCCGTTACTTCTGGGTCGCCGCAGCGCGCAACCCGAAAATACTTATCCCGAAGCTACTTCAACCCAAGGTATGACTGTACTGTGTGGTTGCCTGGAGATTCTTTCTCTACTGTGTTTGAGCTGATGTGCCCACGCATGCCAGCATATTGATAAAACACCCTATGAAAATAATCTTGATACAGTTGGAGGCACATTGGCGGAGCGGGGGACAATTTTCAGCCAGAGGGCCACACTTCTATTGCATAAACTTCTAGGGGCCACATGATGGTGGGGAGAGAATCAGAGGAAAAAATTGGTGGAGAAATGAATGTAGATTTTACCTTTGGGGCTCGTTTCTACACACACACACACACACACACACACACACACACACACACCTACCTCTGTATTCTATAGAGGATGGGGGTGGGTGAGTTCATGTAGAAACTAGCCTAATGTAGAAACATAAAATTTGGCCCCTGGAAAGTTGTCCACAGAGGAATGTGGACCTTGGGCTGATTTATTTTTTTTTAAGGTTACCTGTTCTACTGTAGCTTTATAGAGGGTTTGTGTATTGTTCGTTTTTAGGCAGGCTAGGCTCCTTGTAGAGCACAGGATTTGATCAGTCAGCACAGCCTTGGAGGATGGTCTTCTGAGAACAGGCCTCTATCTTTATTGCTTTGCAAATACATGCTGGGCAAGGATAAGCCTTGCCCTTGAAATTTCCCAGCCAAGGGATTTGCTTGAAGAGCAGGTTCCTTCACACAAACACACGTAGGTTTCTAAGTTACAGTTTGACCTTTTCAGTGGGTCTCCATGCATGAGGATGGAGGATGGCAAGGCTCTAATGTGCAGTGGTGGCTGGTGGGGCAGAAGGCAGGGGGGGGGACAACAGTAGGAGGAGACAGACCCAATGGCACACAGTGCCCAATAATTCTGTTTGTCCCTCTGATGAATTCTGTAAGGGCAGATGACAGCAGATCCCAATGTCTTCCCCCTCCTTCTTCCTAATGTAGATCTTCCCTCACCCCTTCTTCCCTGGGACAGATGGAGGCACTATTTTAGGGTCTACCTCAGGTGCCAAAATGTATCAGGCCAGCCCTGGCATTGAGACTGGGGAGGAGGGAGAAGGAACGTATTGCATGCCCTGCCGTGGGCAAGTGATGGTGATACTCTGTTCTAATTTCCCCTGGGCAGGTGGGAGACTACGTATTCCCCTTGGAATCAGTGAAGCAGCTGGAGGGCTTCTTCAAGGAGAGGTCCAAGAACGTACGCTCGCGCATGGGCGCCACGTTTGGTGCATGCAAAGACCCGAAAATGCCCTCAGAGTTTGCACCAGTCTGTGCATCCCCCAGAGCAGGAATACTGCTCCGACAACTTGGTATGTGGTGATGGTCAAGTGCATGCATGAGAAGGTGGGATGACTCCTCGGCTTTGAACAGCCGGACAGTAGAGGCATATTCCAGATGGGCCTCTGTGCAAGTTTGCTTTGCAGCTAGAATATCAGACCAGCCCTGCTCATCTTGCCCAACGTCCTGTTCTCACAGTGCCCAACCTCATGCCTGGGGGAAGCCCAGAAGCAGGATCAATGAGCCCAAGACCCCTCTTCCCATCTGCAATTCTCAGTTGCTGGTACTCAGAAGCATACCACCTCTACTGGTGGAGTGAAAAACTAGTAGCCATTGATAACCGCACCCTCCATTGATTTGTCTGATCCTCTTGTAAAGCTGTCCAAGTTGGTAGACCTCACTCCTCTTGTGGGAGTGAATCCCCCCAGTTTAACAGTTGACCCCTTGAAGGAAATGCACATGCCCCACAGGGAGGTAATTTGATTTTTAAAGGGGGCAATTTGAGAATGAGTCATCAACAGTTTATGGTCTTTTAGGCTTCCTCCACATGAATTCACGTTTGGAAGAATGAGACTAATATATCACCGGGGGTGGGGATCAGGATTTTAGAGATGCTTGAGGGGGGGGCATGGCCAAAAAAAAAGGTTCGGAACCACTGATCTAGATTGTCCTGAATCTTGCAACATTCAGCCTCATTAGATGGCCCCATTGGGTTCTAAAATTACAAGAGAGGAAGGCAAACTTTGATCCAGCAGAGATCTTCTGGGGTCTTATTCCTCCTCCTCTCTTTGGGTGGCTTTAAAGGGGGATTTGACAAATTCATGGGAGAAGGCGGCTATAAATGGCTACTTGCCACAATGGCTGTGCTCTGTCTCCACTGCAACATTTTCCAGAGGAGTAACCAGGGCTGTCTTAAGCATATGCGGCATCGGGGTGCAAATATCCGCCCGGCACCCCCCCTCAGGTTGCCCAGACCCAGGTATGCAGGAGGGCAGAGCAGGTCAGCCGCCTCAGCGTCTCGCTGGCTCGGTTGCCCCTGAACTCACAGTGCAGAGCCACCCGTAGCAGAAGAGCCTGGAGTTCCAACCAGCGGGTGGGCTCTTCTCCAGACTCAACTCTCGGGCCCCGGACTCTCGGCCTGGTGCCCCTGAGAGCCTGGCACCCAGGTGCCCCACATCCCTAGTGCATATGGGTAAGACGGCCCTGTTTGTATGTTGCTGCACAAACAAGAGAATTTTCTTGTAACACCTTGAAGAGTAACAGGCTTATGCTGGGGACTAGTCTTCAAAAGGTTATGTCATAATAAATGTGTTAGACTCTAAAGTGCCTCTAGATTCCCTGTTGTTATTTTCCTACTTGCTAGGTGACAGGAACTGAGCAGAGGAGGAATGGTGGAGACCGCCTCCCCAGCCTGACCCTTCCAGAGAAGAAGAAGACAGTTCAGAATTACAACAGGGGTTTGAGGGAGGTCACTGCTCAGAGGCAGATGAGGCGGAAACCTGGGAAATAATGGGAGAGGAGGAGGAGGGAGAGGATGCACCGGGGGGGTGACAGCTGACAGACACAGTGTCTTTAGAAAGCATTCCAGACCCTTCCTCCCAGACCTGGCGAGCCCTGAAATTAGGAGAGCAAAGAGCTCAGAGAAAAAGTGCCCAAGGGCACCTGTAGGGGAGGTGATAACAATGACGAATGAGGAAGTGGGAGAAAGGGGGTGGAGAGTCATTCAGGACAACACCATTATCCAAGAGGCTGTGTTCCAAAGCCTCTCTCTGTAAATATTGAATAAAAAGCGGAAGGTAAGAAACTTTTCCTTGTCTTTGTACATCCCTGGCAACCAGCTGTGGGAGTTGCTTACAGCCGCCTGACACTAGGGAGTGAGACCTCCCTCTTAATAGGCTTCCTAACCAGTGCTACCCTCCTTCTCAATAGGCTTCCTAACCTGGATCTAAGCTAGATCTAGGCCAGGGATGAGGAAACTGAAGCCTTCCAGATGTTCTTGAACTACTTCCCATCATCTGTGGCCATGCTGGCCAGTGATGATGGCAGCTGAAGTCCAACATCTGGAGGCCTAGAGGTTCCCCATCCCTGGTGAAGTGACATGGTTGAGATGATTAGCGGTGAAGCCCCAGAGGTACACATGGATCCCCTCCCCTCTCCGTCCCAATTGGAGTACTTGAGTCACCCAAACAGTCACCCCAAAGTCACCCAAAGAGTCTTTCTTTTTCTTTGCTTCAGAAATGATCAGCGCAGATGCTGCAACCTGTGAGATTTGTGCCAACGTTGCCTGCTCTGGATGCTAATGAAGACGACCACCACCATCTATGCTGGCTTTCTAAGTGGATCCTGACAACTGGCCCTTGCTGCTACTGCTGCCTTTTCCTCATCCAAACCAACAGAGGACACCTCTGCCCACTTGTACAGATTGGCTGGGCCATTGTGTCCCTGCTGCTGCTACCCAGCCTTGGCTTCCTGGACCCCATCCCTAAAACCTCTATGAGCACAATTCAGAGTCCATGTCGGAGGGGAGAGTGCAAGGGACAGGAAGTTGGGCTGTGGAAGGAAGGAGAATGATTGAAAGGAAGGTGATTGGTCACTGCAAAAAATAATAATAACTACATCAGTTCCATGTAATTTTTCTTCTGCTTTTTAAAAATTGAAAACCAGCTGTGCGAGTTTGCAAATGCGAACAGAAAAAAGAGGGTGGGGAGAGGAAGTTTTTGTTGCCAGACATGTTTTCTAGTCAAAATCAAGACTTGGCTGTATTTCCCCCTGAACAGGCTCCAGATACATTTTCCCCTATAAGAAGAAAAGTAGCTGGGGTGACATTTTGAGCAAAAGGGGCAATCTGGCTCCCCTCTCCTCTACTTACTCTTCTCTCAAGATTACAACCTCCTGCAGCTGATTCTCAATGAGAAGTAATATTACATCTCAGGAATGTTAGATGCTGCCTAAAGTCATTTTTTCACCTCTCACACTGATATTCTTAGGTCAGTTCTCCACATTTCCGCACCAGTTTGTCATTTAAAAAAGCACTCGTGAAAATTCACCAGCATTTTGGTGCAAATTTCTCTTAAAATGCACACATTCCCATGCGATTTCCCCTAATGTGAATATTTTTTGCAAAACAATTTCCCCTAATATAATGCATTTCTGCCTGCTATTTTCACTGTTGTAGGCAGCTTATCCTTACTTTGGCCTAGTATACATTGTTTTGGCTTGAGAGCTGCATTGCAAAATCTAGAGGGGCACGGATCTTGAACAATGGCTGTGCTTCAGCTAGGAAAGCACAAATCAGGCACCTTAAGCTTTAAATGCAAACTGAACTGAACCAAATCTCTCCCCTATCGCAACCCAGTAGCCAGTTTCTGGCCATCAGCTTTGGGGTGCAGGGCAGCGGAGTATAGTGGTAGCAGAGAGGAACCAGAAATCCCAATTTCTTTCCAGCATTTTCCTTCCATCCCCAGCAAACCTTTCCGGTTCCCATGGTCTCCCTCTTCCTCTCCTCAGAGGCGGTTGATTTGTATGATGCCCCTGCTTCTTGATGGCCACACATTTTAAAATGAAATCAATATGCAGACTAAAACACTGTGCAGCCCACATAACACTTCTATTTGAGTTTAAATACCCTTTTGTTCTCTGTTGGTGATTTGGTCGTTTGGTTTTGATGGCGACCTCTTAAGCAAAACTGGCTTCTGACTTGCAAAACTGGCTTCCTCGGGGATATCCCTGTTTGGTGTGTCCAAAATAAAGATTTCCAGTGCACTGATGCTCTCTGCCTTTACTACTTTGATGTGAAAATGGTTTGGCTCATTTAATTATTACAGTCATTTTATACCCCTGCCCATCTAGCTGGTTTTCGCCAGCTCCATTTCCCCAAAATATCCCTGTTGCAAGGAAAAAACTCTCTCCATGTAGGTATTAAGTAATAATAATCATACTAATGCCAAATTATTATTTATACCCCACCCACTTGGCTGGGTTTCCCAAGCCACTCTGGGTGGCTCCCAACAGAATATTAAAAACCACGAGAAAACATCAAATCTTAAAAACTTCCCTAAACAGGACTGCCTTCAGAGGTCTTCTAAAAGTCAGATAGATGTTTGTTTTCTTGACATCTGATGGGTGGGTGTTCCACAGGGCGGGTGCCACTTCCGAGAAGGCCCTCTGCCTGGTTCCCTGTAACGTCACATCTTGCAGGGAGGGAATCTCCAGAAGGCCCAAGGGGCTGGACCTCAGTGTCCGGGCTGAACAATGGGGTTGGAGAGGCTCCTTCAGGTATGCTGGGCCGAGGCCATTTAGGGCTTTAAAGGTCAACACCAACACTTTGAATTGTGTTCGGAAACGTACTGGGAGGCAATGTAGGTCTTTCAGGACTGGTGTAATATGGTCTTAGCGGCCACTCCCAGTCACCAGTCTAGCTGCCGCATTCTGGATTAGTTGTAGTTTCAGCGTCATCTTCAAAGGTAGAGTGCATTGCTGTTTTGCATGTGGACAGCTTTATCTCCAGCATCTCCAGGTGGGTCTGGAAGAGGCCCCAGTCTGAAAGCCCAGATATATACCACCAGTCTCCATGTAACCTTAATGGCATCCATCTGTTTCAAGCAACAACGGGGGGGGGGGGGAGTCAAACCACTGTGTTAGCATCTCTGAAGTGACCTTCCCAGCGTGTAAACCTGTGCAGTGTGTATGGAGTTCCTGGGCTGCCCAGACGAGAAGACCCCACTCTCGACCTGGCTGATGTGATCCAAAGGAAAGCAGAGTAATACATTTGGCACCAGCTTGGCTGCAGGAGTTGCTGGAAGGAGGTGTACAAGGCACCATCCAGCTATCTTAGGGACTCCACTCTGGATTGGTGTAGTGTTTACTCCTTACACATCTCCCAAAGTTGTCCCGCAAGGCACGGGTACAAAATTTTCCATGGGGTTTACTCCTGAATACTTTCTCATGAATGAGTATAACCACAAGGCAGAGGAGCTTTAGGATCAGAGTTTTCCTTCTACTGATAAGCTACCGTGCCAAGTTGATGGACCCCATCAGCCCCTCACTTCCCTCTGCGGCACATGCAGAATAATAATAATAATAATAATAATAATAATAATAATAATAAGGTAAAGGGACCCCTGACCATTAGGTCCAGTCGCGGCCGACGCTGGGGTTGCAGCGTTCATCTCGCTTTACTGGCCGAGGGAGCTGGTGTACAGCTTCCAGGTCATGTGGCCAGCATGACTAAGCTGCTTCTGGCAAACCAGAGCAGCGCACAGAAACACCGTTTACCTTCCCGTCAGAGCGGTATCTATTTATCTACTTGCACTTTGACTTGCTTTCGAACTGCTAGGTTAGCAGGAGCAGGGACCGAGCAACGGGAGCTCACCCCATCGCGGGGATTCGAACCGCCGACCTTCTGATCGACAAGTCCTAGGCTCTGTGGTTTAACCCACAGCGCCACCTGCATCCCAATAATTATTATTTATTTATTTATTTATTTATTTATTTATTTATTTATACCCCGCCCTCCCCAGACAAAGCAAGGCTCAGAGCAGCTAACAACAACAACAGAAACCGCCTTCTTGATTGTTGGTCTCGCCTTCTCAACCTGCAGTATTGCGCTAAACGGATCAATTGCATGTCTCAGTATAAGGTAGCTTCCTTTCTATATTCCCAACCCAGTTTGTGGGCAAAACAAATAAATGAATAAACGGGAGGTAACACTTTCACCAAATTTCCCGGGGTGGGGAGGGGAGGAGAAATTATCCAACAGCTTCTCAAAGGTAATTCTTCACAGCAAGTGTACTTTCATGATTACAAATTGGGAAACGAAACAATACAACTCTCTCCCTATGTGTGCGACTGTGCACGTACACGCATGCCCATGTATACAAAAGAGCTACCTAGGATGAAAAGAGATGAGCTGAATTCAATAAAGCTAATGCAACTGGAATGCAGAAAATGGTTCATTCAGGAATGTGTTGACTCAGCTCAGATTAAGATATGCAAACACTGGACCGGAGGCGGGCATGGCACAACGGCAGCTGAGGGACGGAGGCCCCAAAATTAAGAATGCAAGGAGAGCCTGCTGGATCAGACCAGTGCCCCATCTAGTCCACCATATTGCCTGCCAGAGACCTGCAAGAAGGTTTCTGAGCACAGGAATACTCTCCCGCTTGTGATTCTCAGCAGCAGGTGCTCAGGTCCATAATGCTTCTGATAGTGGAGGTAGAACATAGGACACTGATTGACTTCTCCAAAAACCCGACATCATCTGATTCACTCAAAAACAGTGCCGAACACCTGCAAATCGCCCCTGCAACATTTGGGGTGCAAACCCCACGTTCCACAGTAGTCCATAAAATAAGCCCTCGGCACCCTAACTCGCAGGGTCACAATTTCGCCAATAGCCTGTAGTTGTCCGATTCACTCAAAAATGGTGCCAAATCCTACATTTGATGGTAGGCCATAAAATGAGCCCTTGGTGGCGCAGGTAACCCTAGCCTCTGTCCCTCTTTCCTTCCCTCCCAAATTAACAAGACAAGAATAACCAGCAGATCTGGGACATCCCTGTTACTGTGTAAGAGAAAGGAAAGGTAGTTTTACTTTATCTTTTCCTCCCAAATCTGTTATCATTTTTACATATTTATACAAGAATCAACATTCAATAGTCAACCACCCTACCCATGTCCCCAAATAAGCACCAAATGTTTATTTAATTACATTTAACATTTAAGTCATTTCAGTTTTTAAATAAAGGTACCATTCCAAAAATCATCATTTGTCCATGGAGGCTTATAACCATGTTCCATCAATGCTGCATATGTAATAAATCTATGACATAAGATTCAACTGCAATTCTTTACGCAAAATGAAATTTAACATCTTGAATTTCAAGCAGCACAGCATTGTATCCTGCTGAGTTAGAATAGACCCATTGAAATTGATAGACCTAAGTTAGTTGGACCGATGTTGGATACAACCCAAAATGTCCTTGGCTGAGCCAGCTAAGGATGCTCCATCTTCCCTAATATGTGCCTCCTCTTTCATTGCTAGTGATTTTCACCCAGCCACAAAACCATGAACTAAGCAGAAGTATTGACGAGGTTGTGCTCATGTAATCCCGTAATTATTTGAGATTTGTGCATGAACAACATAGAAGTGCAAATCTTTTAACAGTTGCTACAATGACCAGGTAACGGAAGGGTCAAACACCCAGCGGGAGATGCCTTCTCCATGTGAGAAGGGATGTTTTGTTGATGGCTGTCACTGACAAGAGCAATGCACACACTGAAACACAGTTCAGAAATAGTTGAAAAGTAGGACACAGTCGCTGAACCTCTCCATCAGGAAGGACAGTAAACGTGAAAGCTCTGGGGAGGTTTGCCTGGAATTGCCACATCTCAGAAATTGATGTGAAGATTCAGGAGAGCTAAAAGAACATCGCTGCTCCTTCCAAACCTCTGCAGGAAGGAAGGAGAGAACAAGACAAGGGCACAATCAGAAATCTTGGGTCTTCTGCTAGCTTTTGCTAATCAATCCTTCTGCCAGGCACATCATCTACCACCATCAATAACAGCTAGTGCAGGCAGCATTGGCACAGATATCACACAGAGCAATGTTGGGCACAGCAAGATCTGTTCAAGAAAGAGAAAAGACCAGGTTGGTTGTTTCCTGATGTTATAAGTGATGCTTAAACAGACACTCACATTCCCTGTGAATGAAGGTGGGTGGGGTGGAGAGCTAGCTAGAATGCACATTTTGTTTCAAATACCTATGATCTCTCTTCAGCTGCATGTTTCCGTAAAGAGTGCACAGGAGGTACACATCCTGGATTCAATCACCATTGTAGCATCCCTTCAGATGATGCCCATGATGAGAGCTACTCCCCACAGGTGGCTCCTTGAGAACTGTCCTCCTATAACTTATGCCAGGGGTCACCAAGGGGATGCCCGTGGGCACCATGGTGCCCTTGAGGTTTTCCCCTGGTGCCCACAAAGATGTCCACCCCCAACTTCCTCCCTGCCACATTTTCTAAAGCGGATAATGGAGGATGCTACAAGGAGGATGCTTGCTTCCAGTGCCTCATAAGTGTGAAGGCAGGCTGGCGGAAGGCAGACAGGTTGGTTGGGCAGCACCCCGTTTGCCCAAAAGGGCAAGCCTCCACAGGTTTCAGCTTTTAATACCTGCAACCCCACCCTTCCATGTGAAAGGAAACAGGGGCATCCTATGAGACAGAACAAGGGGATCAGGAGCCCTCACAACTCACCAAGCCTCTTGAAAATTAGGGGGGGCATGTTTCCCTTTACAGATGCCCTGGAATTCTTCCGGCAGCTCTGGGTTTCCGCAGAGAGTAAAGAAGATGAGCTGGCTCCTCGTGTGGAGGGGGGCAAATCCCGCGTCCCTTTCCAAGAGCTCCTTCAGCTTTTTCGCAGACTCCAAGGAAAATGCAATGTCTCCAACCTGACCCAAGATAACCAAAACATCGAAGAAACAACAAGATTAGGGTGGTCTACAAAGCTCCCCAAGCTGATCTCTGGACTAAGACTGGAAACAACCCCAATGTTCTATTATTCATGGATTCCTTCCTTCCTGAATTCCTTCCTTCCTGAATTCCACTCATCCTGAATTCTAGTTCCTCTTCAAGAACTTCTAAACTTAATTCTGGAACTGGACTGTAAACATCTATCTGCTCATCACTTTTCCTTCTTTTACTTGGGAACATAGAAACAAAGGAAGCTTCTTTATCCAGAGTCAGGCCACTGGTCCATCTAGCTTAGTATTGTCTACACTGACTTTTTCACACAGGGCATAGTTAGAATTTGCTCCCATAAGATGCACTAACTTCTAGAGGCCAGGTGGAAGACGCTTCATGACACCCAATCTTAAGTGTATTTGTGGAGATGGGGAACTTGAGGATATGAGTCACTGTTTATTTTACCGATCCATCATAAAGGAAGTCTGAATGATAGGTGTTGGACACCAGCACCTCTTTGAAACGGAAGTTTATGTGCTTATTAAATTCTGATAAGAGTGACAGTGTGTGTGTGTGTCTATCTTTGTAAGCAAATAACTTTTTTTAAAAAAAGTGTCATAGCAGAAATTACCAACATGATGCAGCTTTTAAAAAATAATTATTATAATTTATCATATATATGATAGTTCAGCCTGGATAGCTCTGTTGATTAGAGAATGCTGCTGATATTGCCAAGGTTGCAGGTTTGATCCCTGTATGGGACAGCTGTATATTCCTGACTTGCAGGGGGTTGAACTAGATGATCCTCAGGGTCCCTTCCATCTCTGCAGTTCTATGATTCTAATACACACACACTGGATTGTCTGACTGTCACTTCCGTTGTCTTTATGGTACCATCAGCATCGTGGTGATGCTCATACATCATTTGCCTGACTCTTTAGGGCTTGCAAGGAAGCTCCACTAGGTTCACCCAGGAGCAATCCCTTGGCAGCTATTTAAACCCTTTTATTGTAGGTTGCAGTAGCTGCGTACCTGTTTGCTTGAGCCACTCACCCACCCTGACTCAGCTCCCGTCTGTCCCCAGGGCTCAGAATTCCTTCACCCCCCTTAGTCTCTTGGATCTCTTGACAACACAGGTGGGGAACCTCAGAACCAAGGTCCAAAGGTGGTGGCCCTCCAGGGTGTTCTATCTGGCCCCCACAACACTCCCCACTGGTTTGCGTCACTACTCCCCTCTGTAATTTTCCCTGGCTGACTGCGTCCTAGAACTCTGATAACATGTCTTTGATGTTTGGATTGAAGATAGAGATGGGTGCGTGAATGGATGGGCGTATCTAATCCAATAAATATTTATTGCTTGTAGTCAGAGGCCATTGCAAATACAGTAAAATGCTTATTAGCACAGACATAAAACAGCAGGTGTGCAGCTGAGCTCCTTGTTGCCTCCAACAGTGTGCCTCTACCTGACTGGTTTCGGTTTGGCTACCTTGTTTTCGATGCTTATTAAGAAGATTCCTGCAGGATCCGGCTAGTGGCTCATCTAGTCCAGAGTCTCTGTTCTCACAGTGACCAACCAGAGGCACCAACGGCAAGCCCATAAGCAGGGCCTGAGCACAAGAGCACTCCAGAAAAATCCAGAAAATGGAATTCAGAAGCATTCTTGCCTCTGACCATGGAAGCAGAGCCCAGCTAGTAGCTACTTATAACCTTGTCCTTGATGAATTTGCCTAATCTTTTAAATAGCCCTGTCTGAAATCCTAAACAATGATGAACTAGATGGACCAAGCCAAGGGTCTGACTCTAGATAAAGCAGTTCCCAATATTCCTCCTTCTCTAGAGGCGCTTTTCTTCAGGACATGGGATTCAGAGATGCACATTCTTGTCCTGAGTGAATTCTTGCCTTTGATGCAATCAGAAACTAGGGACAACCTGGAACTGGCGTGAGTGTCAGGAAATTCGCTAGGTTGAACTTAAGAAATCATTTCTCTGAACACAGTATGCTTATTGTGTCGTGTTGTTGCCCTCTACTGGCCATTGATGGAAAGCCCCAAATTTCAGCTTCCGTGTTTTTTCAGAGACTGCAAAATACCATATTTTTCTCTCCATAAGACGCACCTGACCACCTAGTTTTTAGAAGGGGAATCCAAGGGGGAAAAATATTTTAATTTTATTATTATTATTTTTTAAAAGATATTTATTAAGGTTTTGTAAAATAGACAAGAATGTCAAACAAAAAAAATACAGAAAAGAAAAAGCACAAAAAATACAACAATACAAAAAATGTTTAAAAACCAATTAATTTTCCCAAATTTTAGAATTCTCATTATCTTGTTTCTCTGACCTCCTCACACCTCCCTTTCTTGTATTCCCATTCAAATAATTAATTCAGCAAATCCTTACCCTCTTTCTTTAAATTTAGCTCCACGTCTCAACATATTTATAACTTTATATTATCATCCATTATCAATTCATTTTTACATATTCTTATTAACCTTGTTACTAAGTCCACTTAAATCCAATCCAACATCATTTTAACATTCATTAATTTTACAATATTTCTGCAAATAGTCTTTAAATTTTTTCCAATCTTCTTCCACCGACTCTTCTCCCTGGTCACGGATTCTGCCAGTCATTTCCGCCAACTCCATATAGTCCATCATTTTCATCTGCCATTCTTCCAGAGTGGGTAAATCTTGTGTCTTCAAGGGGGAAAATATTTTTAAAGGGAGTGCTGAGCAGAGCCTGTATGCATCCCAGGCTCTGCTCAGCGCTCCCTTTCATGAGCCGCATGGAACATGTGTGTGGCGCTTGCAGGCTTTTCCCGAGGAGGGAGAAGGGCAGCAGATCACTGACCAGTTGCCCTTCTCCCTCCTCGGGGGGAAAAGCCCCCAAGAGCCACACACAGGCTCCACACGGCTAGTGAAAGGGAGTGCGGCTCTTGGGGGCTTTTCCTGCCTGCCTCCTGCCTTCATTTGCTCCATAAGACGCACACATATTTCCCCTTACTTTTTAGGAGGGGAAAAGTGCGTCTTATGGAGCGAAAAATACGGTGGGTGCTTTCTTGCTGAAATGCAAACAAAATCAATTTCCTTTCCCATTCCTATCCACAGGTTCTGTTTCTTGCTTTAAATGAGGTGTAGAGAACCTGTGGCCCTCCGGTTGCTGCCAAACTACAACTCTCATCAGACCTGGCTATTAGCCACATTTGCTGGCGCTGATGGGAGTTGTAGTTTCACCACATCAGGAGGAACGAGGGGTTCCCCATACCTGCTTCAGGTGCTTGCTTGGAATGTTCTTAGTCATGTAGGCCTACCCTGTCGTGTGGCCCAGTCACGTTGCTTGAACCATCGGAGATGTTCTATTGCTGCTGTTGCCTTAAATTCACTTTCAAGTCTTAAAATGTACACCACTCTGGAAGTTTTGTATGTTGAACAGTATAAACGCATCTGCTTGTAGCATGGGGGCGGGGAGTGGAAAGCAGTGTACCAGCTGGACAACTTTGCAACACTTCTCTCTCTGAAACCTGCGTCACACAGAATGATGTGTTGCCCTACGTTTGTGTCAAAATGCTTAGAGTTCTCCCCTGCCCAAACCACTGAGCTTCTGGTTTACTTTTTTTAAAGGCCGCATGTACTTTAGGCATGCCCTGTCCTGGGGGCATCTATGACCTGGTCACACCTTTGACTCAAATGAGTCATGAGTAGTCCACTGAATCAGTGCTTTTCTACTCATGTCTTGTTTACGGGCTCCTCAGAGGCATCTATCTGTGTGACCACTGGGAAGGCTCGATGCTGAAGGAGATGGGCATTTATCCTGGTCCAACAGGGCTCATTTGATGTACATATGATCTGGTGTTCTGTCAGTTTTTGGTTTGCCAATAAGTTCTCAAAAATTTTATCTTTTCCCAGTACTGCTATTTGCCACAGTTCCACAGACTCCCTTCTTGGGAAAGTTAGTTCAGGTTCAGTATTCTGCCCTATAATTTCCACGCTGAAGACAGATGGAAAGAATTCGTTCAGCTTCTCTGCAGTCTCCTTTAGCACCTCTTTCACTTTTTGTTGTTTAGAGGTCCACCTACCTCCCTAGCTGACCTGCCTATAAGGTATTCAAATATTTTGCAGTTGAGTCTCAATGCTTTTAGTGATGTGCTCTTCCAGTTCCTTTCTGGAATCTGTTATTTTTGGGGTTGCCACAACCCAGAACTGTTGAATCTCATAATCATAATCATAATTTATTATTTATATCCCACCCATCTGGCTTCCCCAGCCACTCTGGGCAGCTTCCATCAAAGTATTAAAATACAGTAATGCATCAAACATTAAAAGCTTCCCTAAACAGGGCTGCCTTCAGATGTCTTCTAAAAGTCTGGTAGTTGTTTTTCTCTTTGACACCTGGTGGGAGGGCATTCCACTGGGAGGGCGCCACTATCAAGAAGACCCTCTCCCTGTTTCCCTGTAACTTGGCTTCTCGCACTGAGGGAACCGCCAGAAGGCCCTCGGCGCTGGACCTCAGTGTCCGGGTAGAATGATGGGGGTGGAGATGCTCCTTCAGATATACTGGACCGAGGCCGTTTAGGGCTTTAAAGGTCAGCACTAACACTTTGAATTGTGCTCGGAAACATAGAATTGTAGAGTGGGAAGGGACCCCAAGGCCCACAGCCCTCCTGGGATGGGCTTGAACCACCAACCTTCTGGTTAAGAACCATGTGCAGTGACCCACTGCACCACCAGAGGTAGCACCTCATGAAATAATCTAAGGCTTAAATCGGGGAGGGGGCACTATGACAGCTTCTGGGTTTTGCTAGACTCCAGCCCTCTCCATCCCTGAATATTGACCATGGACTACAACATCTGGAGGGCAGGAGTTTGTCTATGCCTGCTTTACTTTCTAAACTGTGGTGAGGTGGGAGCTGACATGTGATCGTCTCTCCCCACTCCCCACCCCACCTCAGATTTCCAAGATGGGAATGGGAAGTCGAAGGGGGAGTCGTGTGCAGGAGAGATCTGTTGCCTTCAAGTTCTGCTTGCTGGTTTTCAGGGGGATCTGACTGGCCATTCCATGCAAGCAGAAAATGCTGGATCAGATGGGCATTTGGTCCAATCCAGCAGGGCGCTTCTTAAGTGCACGTCTCCTACAAGACAGCCACCGTTGCATGTTCATTGTACATGAATTGTGCCAAAGTTTACTGAAACACTTTTTCCAGGCCTGCAATGCAATCCCCACTGTAGCCAAACGGGAGGTGAAGGTAGCAAAAGCAAGATGTGCCAAAGGGCAAGTACTAAACCAGTTCAGCTTGCAAAGCCTGTTAGAATATTTCACTTCCATCTGTAGCTAGTGGGGAGAGCCCAGCAGTGGCTGGGATTTTTTCCCCCAGAAACTAAAAAATATTGTGTTTTTCAAATGAATAGTGTAATTTGTGAGTTTGGATCCATCGTGAAGTCACATTTCGGTCTGCCATCTTGATTCAAACTGGCACCATGGCATCCAAATGGTGATGAAGTCTCCCATGCCGCAGCTCAGGAACCAGGGGTGTCAACTTGGATAAAATATTGGGAGGAGCCAGGTAAGCCCCACCCTGCATAATCGATCACATGATGCAGTGCACACACGCCAATTGAATGGTGTCCCTGGCCTCCTCAAATGTTTTATTGGGGGTATGAAAGGACCTCAGCTCCTAGGAGTTGGCTCCTGTGTCAGGAACTCTCATGTCAAATATGGCATCTCAAGAGGTCACCAAGTCTATGTCAAAGAACAGGCCAAAGTCATGTTTTGGTCCACCATCTTGATTCAAAATGGCGCCTGGCATACAAAGTCTACTACCTCCACCTCAGGAACTCTCAGGATGAGTTTGGTGACATTGTTCTTCTTATTATTACTATCATCATCATTAATATATAATCACCGTCACTATTTGTTTAGTCATTACCTACCCTTGACTGTAAGTTCCCAAGCTGGGTTACAACATTGAAAATAATATTTAAAATAATTTAAAAGAACTTTCAACCATAAGCACATCTCAGATATTTTTTGAGATACACATCTCAAATTGGGGTGTCCAAATATTGACACAGACCCCATCCCCACCTCTGAAAACGCTTGTGCCAAATTTGGCAGAGATATCAGGAGTGTGACTACGATATCTCAGGAGGTAGCTGAACCTGTAGGGAACAGACAAACCACTTTCCAAAGTTTATAGGAGACGTAGGAGGGTCCAGTGCTTGAGAAGCATCACAGACAAACTCGCTGGGGCGTCTGGCTGGGGATGCTTCTGAAATTCTCCTACTCAGCATTCCTTCTTAATTTTTTGGACTTCTGAATTAACTGGCCTAAATCTTGTTTCTAAAACAAAACCAAAGCATTAGGAGTTCTCAGTTGCTCTGAGGTTGTTGCCACCTGACTCACGTGAAGCCTATAATCCCTTCAGTTAGGAGGATTTGGTTTAATATTCAGGGCTTTGGCTGAATCCAGTGTCCAGCCCTACAAATAAACATGAATGCATAAGTAAAATGATATCTGGAGAGTCCCTGAATCAAAACTGTATTCCCCCCCCCAATTGTTCATGGATTTTGTTGTTTATGTTTTGCCGTGTTACTTTAAAAAGCACAATTTGTGTGCACATATAATGTGTTGTAGCCAGCTAAGATCTACTCAGAACAGAGCCATTCAAACAGAGGGACCTATGTCAATCATGTCCATTAATTCCACTGGGACAGCTCTGAGTAAGGCTGGCATTGGTTACCAACCACTGCATTTTCCCTTTGCTGTGCTCGCCTTGATAACCCTATGCTGTCTTCGATGTTTATGATCTGTCGACCAAATCGCCATAGACCGATTAAAAATAAGTCATTCGAAAAATTGTATGCTACCTTGAAGGCCTATTGGCGGGAAAGCAGCAAAGAATTTACAAAATGAAATAAATGCATTGTATGCACACGGATCGCAGGAACACTCTGCCAATGGCAGCCCACCCCCCAGTGCATGCTGCACATGTTCAGAGAAATGTACCATCCCATTTATACTTTATGTGATGCAAACACACTTGATATCCAGGAGATAAGGCAGTGAGTGTTTCTTATTGATGGAAGATCACCAACCAGGATTCTGTTGCAAGAGGAAGAAGAGGAAGGGCCCCAGGAACATTGACATCCTGCTTCCTCCCTCCTTGTGGAAACCTCTATGATGATACTTCTGAGCTGTCATAACAGAAAGGTTGGGGGATGAGTATCCTCCATGCTACACCTATTGTGTCTGAAATACAAGTCCATTAACTGTGTCTAAGTCTCTGGAGATGTGTATCTTGTCTCCATGCATGACACCAAGATGAGTTGGCCAAAGGCCGAATAAAACCCTCCAATGAATAAAATTTCTAGACCTCATGGCATTCATTACCCACCCAATCTGGGATAAGGATGAGATTATTTCCAGCACTGTTATTGCACCTCCAGTTGGCTCTGTCTGCTCCTCCTGAATTTTGGTTTAACTTGCAGAATTTCTTTAAAAAATAATTCCAGAAAAGAAGTACAGCCGGGGATTGAACCTGGGACCTTCTAGATTCAAAGCAGATACACTTACCTCTGAGCTACTGTGCTCCAACACTGAGCCTCCATACCAGCCAACATTTCTCCGATGAAAATAGGGACGTCCTATTCAATAATAATAATAATAATAATAATAATAATAATAATAATAATGTTATTATTTATATGCCAGCCATCTGACTGGGTTGCCCCAACCACTCTGGGTGCCTTCCAACATAGATAAAAACATAATAAAACATTAAACATTTAAAAAAATTCCCTATACAGGGCTGCCTTCAGATGGCTTCTAAAGGTTGTATAGTTACTTATTTCCGTGGCTCGGGGGTGGCATAACTCCATACCCTTCAACATTTCTCCGATGAAAATAGGGACATTCTAAGGAAAAGCGGGACATTCCAGGATCAAATCAGAAACTGGGAAAACTTCTGTAAATACTGAACTGTCCCTGGGAAATAAGGACACTTGGAGTTTCTGAACCTCATGCCATCCCCATCACCACCAGGAACTCACTCTCAGCCAGTGGCGTAGCGTGGGGGGTGCAGGGGGGGCCAGCCGCACCGGGCGCAACATCTGGGGTTAGGGCAAATCCATGGGTTAGGGGGCGCAAATCCATGGGTTAGGGGGCGCAAATGCACAGGTTAGGGGGCGCAAATTACTTGCCTTGCCCCGGGTGCTGACAACCCACGCTACGCCACTGCTCTCAGCTCAAGAAATACCCCATACTAGAAGATAAACTTATGTTTGTTTCTGCTTCTGCCATAAACCCATCAAAATGCTTCAACCGGAACACCTCAAGTTCCAGTTTCAAGAGACTGTGACGTCCCTGGGGCAGTTGCGTTTTCTCTAACCGCTTTGCATGGACGCCTACCCTACCTTCCGTTGACATTTGACCTGGTGGGTGGAGCATGGGGAGCCGTCTGAATACAGAAGCTCTTCTCTGCACCTCTGGAAGTTATTATGAAGAAACACAAGATGGATGGTGTCAACAGGATAAGGCTTCCTGGTCACCAAATGTCAGCAGGGCAACAATGCAGCCGAACAGGAAATGCAAAAGGTCAGGTTACGCATGGCAGTGGGTTCCAGCTGCTCATAAAACCATCATTCCCCAGGAGTGAACACACACAGTTTCCACAAGATGAAGGTCTTCCAGAGCATGGTAAGAATTTTCCCCTCATTTCCTAAACCCAAAGCAGCATGTTTCCTTTCCACTTTTAAACCTTAGTATTGTGTTGAGATGGACAATTATGTACAACATTAACCATCTATAGTAAGAGGAGTGAAAGAGAAGGCAAGCAAAACATCAAAGATGGGGATGGGAAGCAGAGAATTGTCCCATTTTTTTCTTCTGTCCTGATACTATAACTCAACATCCATTGGTCAGAATGAGAAGTCCACTTCCTGGAAAATTCAGCAGATCTCTCCTTCCATCTACGCTGTGTTAATTCTTCTTCTTATCTGTTGTCTTCCTTCAGCTCCTTGGGGTGCTCTTGGCTCTGTCCCTCACAGGTAAGTGTCCACATCCCCCTTGTGAGGTTTTGATTCAGCCATTGGGGAGGGAGCAGGTGTGCCTAGAGACACAGGAAGCTCCCTTATATTGGGTCAGACCACTGATCCATCTAGCTCAGTGTTGTCTACACTAACTGGCTGCTGCTCTCCAGGGTTTGAGACTGAAATCTCTCCCAGCCCAACCTGCAGATGCTGAGGATTGAATATGGGAACATGTGTAGGCAAATAAGATGCTCTACCACTGACCTGCAGCCCTTGATCTAATGCATAGCAAGGCTAGACCACAAAAGTATTAGACTAGGCCAGAAATATGCCTCAGCCTGCATGTCGAAAGGGGACTCTAATCACTCAGTCTTCATAACAGTGGATGACCATCCCTTTCTTAATACAGAAACTTCAGGGGAAATCTAAAAGGTAAGGTAAAGGACCCCTGGACAATTAAGTCCAGTCACAGGTGACTATGGGGTGCGGCGCTCATTTCACTTTCAGGCTAGGGAGCCAGCATTTGTCCCCAGACAGCTTTCCAGGTCATGTGGCCAGCATGACTAAAGAGCTTCTGGCACAATGGAACACTGTGATGGAAACCAGAGCGCACGGAAACACCGTTTACCTTCCTGCCACAGTGATACCTATTTATCTACTTGCACTGGCATGCTTTCGAACTGCTAGGCTGGCAGGAACTTGGACAAAACAATGGTAGCTCACCCCATTGTGGGGATTCGAACCACCGACCTTCTGATCGGCGAGCCCAAGAGGCTCAGTGGTTTAGAGCACAGTGCCACCCAAGTCCCTCTTGGAAATGTACCTCTGGTTTGACTATAAGCTAAATGTCCAAGTTCTGGGAGGAGCTATTTGTTGACTGTTGTGTTTTTTTATTGCAAATTTATTAAGGAATGTGTGAAGTGGGGAGGAAGGGGGACAGAAAAAAAACAAAATGGTCAGCTCACATCCCACCCCCACCCCCGGAGCCAAGTTCTGAGTCTGGGAAAATCCACCAGAAATGTTTTTGAGGGGAAGACATTGAGGTGCAGCGGTGGTGGGCTGAAGCCAGGGAGACCCCACCTCAAATCTTGATTGAGCCATTCATAGTCTTCACTGAGAGACCCTGGACCACTCAACAGCTCTCTGTCCATGAGTGCTGCCCCTTAGGCAATACTGGGTGAGACAGACCATCCTGGTATTAAAAAGAGAAAGAGGAGAAGGAGAAGAAGGAAAGGGAAAGTTTTCCTCCCATTGCAAATATATTATTATTATTATTATTATTATTATTATTATTATTATTATTATATCCCATCTTTCCTCCTAGGAGCTCAAAGTGGCATCCATGGTCCTCCTTCCCACCCAATTTTATATTCACCCCAACCCGGTGAGATAGGTTAGGCTGAGAGGCTGTGGCTGACCTAAGGTCACCTTTTGAGCTTCATGGCCAAGTGGCAATTTGAACCCTGGCCTCCCGGGTCCTAGTATTTCCCTTCATCCATCAAGGGGGTAAAGGGTTAAAGACCAGCCTTTCAATTCCACCTCCGATGTCAGAGTCTGTCTCAACAGCCCCATCTCCCCACCTGCAGTTTACTTCAGAAAAGCCCTCACTGAAATGACTAGTTGTGCATATGGAGTCTCATCTAGTTAAGCCCCAAGTTTCTGCATCACTTCTAGTCTAAACCGGTGGTGACCTGCTACTTCTTTTCTTTAGGTGCTCAGAAGGTTAAACAACCCCCTGCAAAAGGTCAGTAATTTTCCTTTTCTCTTTCTGTTTCTCGGCTACAGACACAGATGCACAAACCGGATAGTTCAAGCTCCTCTTGTACTGGGGAATTGGAGCTTGAGACATCCTGGGGGAGGGGTGGATGTGATCCGCTCTGGCCTGTGGTTTTTCAGAGGTGCCTCTGGCTGGTGGGCTAGTGGGTGGGTTCATTTCTTTCTTTGCTATTTTATTTTCAATATTTACGAATAACTCCCAAAAACCTTTCTGGTTTATGGTTAAAAAAATAATTATTCTAACTTTAAATGCTCATTCTAATTTGTAAATTTAAAAATATGTATTATTACTTATATTAACAGGATATTGGTATTTTATTGGTAATTTGCATTTTATATTTTATGTAATCTGCTTAGAGGTTTCGATAATTAAGCCTATATAAGGTAAAGGGACCCCTGACCATTAGGTCCAGTCATGCCTGACTCTGGGGTTGCGGCGCTCATCTCGCTTTATTGGCCGAGGGAGCCGGCGTACAGCTTCCGGGTCATGTGGCCAGCATGACTAAGCTGCTTCTGGTGAACCAGAGCAGTGCACGGAAATGCAATTTACCTTCCCGCCAGAGCGGTACCTATTTATCTACTTGCACTTTGACGTGCCTTTGAACTGCTTGGTTGGCAGGAGCAGGGACTGGGCAATGGGAGCTCACCCCGTTGCGGGGATTTGAACCGCCAACCTTCTGATCGGCAAGTCCTAGGCTCTGTGGTTTAACCCACAGCGCCGGCTTAATTATCGAAACCTCTAAGCAGATTACATAAAATATAAAATGCACATTACCAATAAAATCACTCACACACACACACACACACACACACACAAATTAGCTTAAAACTTTTCAAAATAAAATATGCTGGTTAAAAATATTTTTATTTTGAAAATTATGCAGGTTTAAAAATTATGCATTATAAATTACATATTGAAACTCATGTCTGTGTAGACTTTAATTCAATATGTGTCCAGTGGGAGGAAACGAGAAAGAAGGACAGATGAAAGCCTCTGCCTGCATTTCTGTGCCCCCTAACCTGCCACCAACTCCATGTTTAATTAGGGTTTCAATCTCTGATTAAACATGCAGTTCCCCGACCATCCCTCCTTTTCACAGCCCTGGATCATGCCGGGTGGATTCAACCCACTGTGCTGCGATCTGCCTCAACCCACTCTGAGGAAATTCCAAATGATTTGGGATCTGGGCTTGGTTGCGAGCCAAGGGCCTGGAGCTAATATAGGAAGAGCTCTGCTGGGTCCCATCTAGACCAGCATCCTGTTCCCACAGTGGCCAAATGGATGCCTCTGGGAAGTCCACAAACAGGACCAGAGTGAACCAGTAGCTCTCCCCGCTTGTGATTCCAGGCAGCTGATATTCCAACACATATACAGTCTCCAACAGTGGAGGCAGAACCTCCTCATCATGTGGGAATGAAAGAAAGCACGGGTGATTTAATTTGAGAGCTGCCCAAGCCATTAAGTGATTTACAATCGATAACATGCTGCTGTAATTTTTGTGAGCTCTCTGGCAAAAACAGCTGAGTATATAGCTCTGGTGAAGGTTGGATGAGGTGATCTTTGGGGACCTTTTCTATGGGTGTAGCCAAGGGGGGGGCAACTGTCCCCAATCAATACAAAACAATACAATACAAAACAAAACAATACAAAACAATACAAAACAACACAAAACAATACAAAACAATACAAAACAATACAAAACTGAGGTTCTGCCCCTCAACAAAAGCCTACCCCCCTATCAAAAACCTGCCCCCCAAAAAAATCCTGGCTATGCCCATGGCCAATTCCAAATCTACAATTTTACGGTTTTATATTGCAGCATTAAAAAAAAATAGTTGTCACTTTCCAGCATTCTTATTTCTTTGAAGGGAAGACCAAAGGCACCTGCTTCCTTTGAAAGTCGGTTTTTCATTTCTCTCTCCCCCCCCCCGCCCCCACTTCTTTTGCAGAATGCAAGACCCGTTGGTTTGACCGTGACAATCCTGCCGGGACTGGGGACTACGAACTCCTGTCCCAGTTCTGGGATGAAAATCCCCACATCATCTGCCCCCAGCCGCTTGCCATTGAGGTCCAGACAGTGGATGGGATTCCGGCTTCTGAGACTGGGCAGAAGTTTTCTGTGTGAGATTCCATGTCCCCTATTCTACGGGTTCCTTAGCCGGGTTCTTGTCTTTGGATTTCTGCCTCTTGCGGCTGCCTTTCCTTGGCCCATCCCTGACACCCTGCTCTTCCCTGTGTTCCCAACAGGAATGATGCCGCCAGTGGCTTTGCTTGTATCAATGCCCAGCAAGAAAAGGGCAAGTCATGCCGTGACTATCAAGTGCGCTTCACTTGCCCCGAAGCCTACTGTCCTACTGGTGAGCATTTCCAAAGTTCTGTTACCAATACCATAACTTCTTGAAAGGACTGCCATGTATTTATTTAGGGATCTGATTCAAGGTGAATATTGGGGGCCTGTGCACACCCATAATAGACTGTTATGAGTTTTTGGGGGGAGAGTCAGTCTGGATAGTGCCCTAAGTCTCTTCCAATTATTGGGATCCTGCAACTGTGGGTATAGAATGTATACTAGCAAGTTTGCCAATCTGGTTCCTATCTCAAGGTAATGGCTTTGGCTGACGATGTATCATGTTTCAGCATATCCAAAGATGTTGCTCTGTGCCATGGAACAAATGGTGGGGGGGGGCGTTTTCCCCACCCCCTGACCTGGCTGGTACTTAGGAGAACAAAAGTCAGAGTTGCTGTGTGAGAGAGTGAAAAACCTAAGCCCTGAATGCTGGAAGCTGGAGGACACAGAGATATGACTTGCTCATTGCTGGGCTTTGGGGCTCCCCTGGAAACCTAATAGGAATCTAATGGGTTGTTAGTGCTATGAGCCCATCCATCCAATGCTCAGGATGTATACATGTATAAATAAAATGTATATCCCAGAGACACCCCAGTCTCCACTGACCTTCGTTTCAAGGAGACCAAACCCCAGGTAAGCACTGGTGGAACCCACTTGGAGATTGGGGTAGCATGTAACAATATATATTGGTCCAGGGTGGGGAGGAGGCTAGAGTTCCTTCTCCTTCTGTCTTGACTACAAATGGGAGTCCAAAGGATAAGACAGGTGCCTGAGCAGGGCTTAGTCAGAAGGGTGAGGTGCTTGGGCATTGCTGTGTTATGTTTCCAAGTGTTTTGCAAATGCTTGCTTGCTTGGGCACATAGCGCATCTTTTCCTGAAGGCCAAGACAGAATCACATGAAAACCAAAGCCAGTCACCCAACCAAATGACCTAGAAGAAATGCCAGAAAAAATATTACAGAATTGCATCATATTCAAGTATCCCTGAAATCTCCCCATGGTTGCAGGCTTAGTCCAGAACGCAAATGTTTCAAAGCTGAGGACATAGACAAAAGGAAGAGGAAATCTTCTCACACTGCATAGTTCAACTGTGCTCCCACAAGATGTAGTGATGGCCACCAACTTGGAAGGCTTTAAAATAGACTATCCATGGCTACTAGCCACAAAAATTGCCTCTGAAGGCCAGTTGTTGGACATCACAAGTGGGGAGAGTGGCTGCTGCACTCTGGTCCTGATTCCAGGTTTCCCATAGGCACACTGGAGAGCAAGTGTGGTGTAGTGGTTAAGAGCGATAGACTCGTAATCTGGGGAACCGGGTTCGCGTCTCTGCTCCTCCACATGCAGCTGCTGGGTGACCTTGGGCCAGTCACACTTCTTTGAAGTCTCTCAGCCCCACTCACCTCACAGAGAGTTTGTTGTGGGGGAGGAAGGGAAAGGAGAATGTTAGCCACTTTTGAGACTCCCTAGGGTAGTGATAAAGCGGGATATCAAATCCAAGCTCTTCCTCTTCTTCTCTTCATCTGTTTGGCCAATGTGAGAACAGGATACTGGACTAGATTGGCCAGTGACCTGTTCAAGCAGGTTCTTCTGATGTTCTTAAAGCCAGGCCAAGCAGGTGGTTGTCAGAAAGTCTTTGAAAGGTTCTTCATGTTAGCATGCCTTTTTAGTGTCACACTGTCACAGCTGATTATAGAAACTTCCCTCACATCAATTAGATTAGCTCCAGCATGACCACTACCACCCATTTTACGTTGGTACATGGTGCACAAACAAACCTAACAGCACTCCCTCAAGCCAAATATACCAATAATGTCCAGCAACCTACAGTACAGACTTCAATACCTATCATTACCAATTCAAACTCCTCAGGAGGGGATGCTTATGGAATAAGTACAAAGAACTGGTTGGGTTTGGGAGATAATGTACAGGTTGAAATGTGCCACAGGTTAAAAAAAACCCCAGAGAAATCGACAAAGTGCTTTAGTAAATGGAATGCAAGCAAGCAAGCTGTGTTCTTTCTCCTTATAGCCTCCAGCCCTTCAGCAACATTGACACCAGAGACTTTACCTCCTGCTCAGACCTTTCACCCTGAACCAGAGCCAACCCCCAGTGCTGAGGGTCAGAAGGGAGGTAATAATGGAAACAGGGACGTCAAATCAACTGGTTGGGATCTGTTGCCCTTTAAGTCATCCAGCATATGACTTCCGGGAGGTGGAAAGAACTTCTGGGTGGAGATATCACCCAACTGCATCTTCTTTGGGTGGTGGACTGCACTGGACACTCACAATATCATTTGTGATATTTGATTAATTTACAAATATAAACACCTGGAGTAGATTAAAGTAAGTGGGCTTTCCTTCATTTGGGCACAGAGAAATGTCTTCAGCTGCTACTCCCATGTCTGCCCCCAAATTTCATTTCTGAATTCTTTCTTCAGTCCCCAGCCCCCAGGCTCCAGGGGGACCAGAGACGACTTTACCTCCAGTCCAGACACCTCAGCCTGGACCAGAACAAACCACCAGTGCCGAGAGTCAGAAAGGAGGTAAGAACAGGGAAAAGATATGGCAATGCACAGACTCATTTGGGCTCGGCTGCTCCTGTGTCATGTAGAAAATAGCACAGTCCTCAGTTCCAAGTTAAGATAGGAATTTCTGCATAGAATCACCACCTGGTTCCATTTGCTTTGGATGACAGACCTTAATGGGCAATCAGTGTCCTTTGTGATATATGCTTGTTGCAAATATAGATACCTAGCAGGAGAGGAGGAAAACCATCAATGGGTCAAAAATCCCCATGGAGAAATGTATGCATCTGATATGACTGTGGTTACACCACAAGTTTCACTTCTGACATTTATTATCAGCCCCCAGCCCCCAGGCTCCATTGAGACCGGAGACAACTTTACCTCCAGTCCAGACACCTCACCTTGGACCAGAACAAACCACCATTCTGAAGGGAGGTAGGAATGGAAACAGAGCTGTCTAATCTACTGATTGGGATCTGTTACCATTTGAGTCATCTAGAACAATAATCTCTGAACTCTTTCTTCAGCCCCGACTCCACAGGTTCCATTAAGACCAGAGACGACTTTACCCCCAGCCCAGACACCTCACCTTGGACCAGAACAAACCACCATTCTGAAGGGAGGTAGGAATGGAAACAGAGCTGTCTAATCAACTGGTTGGGATCTGTTGCCATTTGAGTCATCTAGAACAGTTGTTCCTAATTAGCTAAGTACTGCAAGCCCTCTGTTTTTGAAAAGCCAAGCCATGCACCCCATGCTTTTGAAAATTTGATACCTCTATAGTAGCTTTTGTTATGTGAATGGTGCCACAGATCACCTGGGTGGGTTATGCAGGCCCCCTGGGGTCCGCAGATCACCAACTGGGAAACACTGATCTAGAACATTGTGTTCTCCCCACGTCTAAGAGGTGATTAGAATTTCTGGGAAGAGATGCCACCCAACTGCATTTTCTTTGGGTG
>JAXCMG010000052.1:324067-339873 GCA_034642415.1 Podarcis siculus | reverse complement strand
ACCACCATTCTGAAGGGAGGTAGGAATGGAAACAGAGCTGTCTAATCAACTGGTTGGGATCTGTTGCCATTTGAGTCATCTAGAACAGTTGTTCCTAATTAGCTAAGTACTGCAAGCCCTCTGTTTTTGAAAAGCCAAGCCATGCACCCCATGCTTTTGAAAATTTGATACCTCTATAGTAGCTTTTGTTATGTGAATGGTGCCACAGATCACCTGGGTGGGTTATGCAGGCCCCCTGGGGTCCGCAGATCACCAACTGGGAAACACTGATCTAGAACATTGTGTTCTCCCCACGTCTAAGAGGTGATTAGAATTTCTGGGAAGAGATGCCACCCAACTGCATTTTCTTTGGGTGGTAGACTGCACTGAACACCCATAATGTCCTTTGTGTTATTTGCTTAATTTACAAATATAAATGTCAAGAATGAATTGAAGCAAGTGGGCATTCCTTCAAGGAGGCACAGAACCCCACAGAGAAACGTCTTCAGCTGCCACTCCCAAGTCTGCACCCTAAATTTAATCTCTGAACTCTTTCTTCAGAGCCCACTCCCCAGATTCCATTAAGACCAGAAACAACATTCCCTCCAGCCCAGACACCTCACCTTGGACCAGAACAAACCACCATTCTGAAGGGAGGTAGGAATTGAAACAGAGGTGTCTTATCAACTGGTTGGGATCTGTTTGCCATTTGAGTTATCTAGAACAATAATCTCTGAATCCTTCATCAGCCCCCACACCACAGGTTCCATTGAGACCAGAGACAACTTTACCTCCAGTCCAGACGCCTCACCCTGGACCAGAACAAACCACCATTCTGAAGGAAGGTAGGATTAAAACATAGATGTCTAATCAACTGGTTGGGATCTATTGCCATTTGAGTCTTCTAGAACAATAGTCTCTGAACTCTTTCTTCAGCCCCCACTCCACAGGTTCCTTTGAGACCAGAGACGACTTTACCTCCAGCCCAGACACCTCACCCTGGACCAGAACAAACCACCATTCTGAAGGGAGGTAGGTATGATGGAAAAGTTTGTTTTTCTGAGCAGGTTGGGTTACCAAGTGTTTTCTTTTTCTTTTTCCCTGCCCACAAACAGTTAATAAATGGCAGCTTCTGATTGGTGGGGTTCCAAGAGAGGGAGTTGAAAAGGAGAGGATTTGGAGAGACAGGGATTAGGTTGGGAGACAGGTTTCAGTTTGGGAGATAGGGAGTGAGAAGAAAAAGAGTTGGTTCTGGGTAGAAACATCCACTCTGAGTAATATATCAAAAGCTACGGAAAGGAGTCTCTGAGTTTAGTGTGAAGGACAGTTTATGGTGTCCCGTGAGAGTAATAGGCCAAGAATTAACTGGGAGGCTGAGGCTGAGCCAGAAGAAGTAGAAGCTGGAAAGATACAGTCTACTTAAGTCTCATTCCAGTCAGGAGGAGAGAGATTCTGCTACAAAAAGGGAATACTCCCAAACCAGTTAAGAGGGGTGTGGTGATCTCTTGGGTCTGTTAATTGGAGTACCTCAGCAGTAGGGTTTTCAAAGGGGTGTGTAACTGACAAGAAGTGCCACCTTGTTTAAGAACCAAGGTATTAAGAGGCAAAAGCTGTGCAACTGAGAAAGAACTGAAGTGAAATAACTGGAAATAAGCTGAACATTTACCCTTTAGTCTAAAAACATGTAACATCTACCTGAAGCGAAGTAACTGAACGTAAGCAACTGAAGTTTAAAAGAAGCTGTGCTTGATCAGAAGTTCATAACAACACTTAGGTTTAGTATAAATATTATTAGGTGACCAGTTTCCTGAAAAAACATTATAACCAGAAGTGCCCTTTGTTTAATAAAATGTTTCTTGTTTATTTGATCAAATCCTGCCTGAGACTCCAAATCATAAAGTTTTCCCTCACACAAGCCCCCCACTAGATAATGTGGGGTAATTTGTAGAAATTCGTGCAATTGGTGTACTGGGAGATGGTTGCACTATATTTACGTGAGGGAAGGCCCAATGGCGCGGGGGATGTCATTGCGCTGTCACAGTAGGAATAGAAACAGAGATGTCTAATCAACTGGTTGGGATCTGTTGCCATTTGCGTCGTCTTGAACAGTTGTTCCAAATTAGCTAAGCACTGCAGGCCCTCTGTTTTTCAAAAGTCAAGCCATGTACCCTGTGCTTTTGAAAATTTTGATATCTCTGTAGAAGTTTTTGTTATGTGAATGGTGCCACGGACCACCTGGGTGAGTTATGCAGACCCCCCTGGGGTCCGCAGATCGCCAATTGGGAACCACTGATCTAGAATATTGTGTGTTCCCCATGTCTAAGAGGTGAGTAGAATTTCTAGAAAGAGATGCCACCCAACTGCATTTCCTTTGGGTGGTAGACTGCACTGAACACCCACAATGTCCTTTGTGTTATTTGCTTAATTTACAAATATAAATGTCAAGAATGAATTGAAGCAAGTGGGCATTCCTTCAAGGAGGCCCAGAACCCCACAGAGAAATGTCTTCACCTGCTACTCTCAAGTCTGCACCACAAATTTAATCTCTGAACTCTTTCTTCAGAACCCACTCCCCAGGTTCCATTGAGACCGGAGACAACTTTACCTCCAGTCCAGACGCCTCACTCTGGACCAGAACAAACCACCATTCTGAAGGGAGGTAGGAATTGAAACAGAGGTGTCCAATCAACTGGTTGGGATCTGTTGCCATTTGAGTCATCTAGAACAATAATCTCTGAACTCTTTCTTCAGAGCCCACTCCCCAGGTTCCATTGAGACCAGAAACGACTTTACCTCCAGTCCAGACGCCTCACCTTGGACCAGAACAAACCACCATTCTGAAGGGAGGTAGGAATGGAAACAGAGGTGTCTAATCAATTGGTTGGGATCTGTTGCCATTTGAGTTATCTAGAACAGTAGTTTGTAATTAGCTAAGTGCTGCTGGCCCTATGTTTCTGAAAAGCCAAGCCATGCACCCCATGCTTTTGAAAATTTGACATACCTATAGTAGTTTTTGTTATGTGAATGGTGCCACAGACGCCCCGGGGTGCATTATGCAGACCCCCCAGGGTTCTCAGATCACCAGTTGGGAACCACTGATCTAGAATATTGTGTGTTCCCCACGTCTAAGAGGTGACTAGAATTTCTGGGAAGAGATGCCACCCAACTGCATTTTCTTTGGGTGGTAGACTGCACTGAACACCCACAATGTCCTTTGTGATATTTGCTTAATTAATAAATATAAATGTGAAGAATGAATTGAAGCAAGTGGGTATTCCTTCAAGGAGGCACAGAACCCCACAGTTCAGCTACTACTCCCAAGTCTGCACCCCAAGTTTAATCTCTGAACTCTTTCTTCAGAGCCCACTCCCCAGATTCCATTAAGACCAGAAACGACATTCCCTCCAGCCCAGACACCTCACCTTGGACCAGAACAAACCACCAGTGCCGAAGGTCAGAAAGGAGGTAAGAAAAAAGGGAAAGAGGTGGCAAGGCACAGACTTAATTTAGCTCTTTTGATGTGTCATGTAGAATATTGGGCAGTCCTCACTTTTGAGTTGAGATAGGAATTTCTGTACAGAGGTACCGCCTGGTTCCATTTCCTTTGGATGACAGGGCTTCCTGGACACTCAACATCCTTTCTGATATTTGTTTGATTTGCAAATATCAAATTTGCAAATCAAACAAATCCACCTGTCACGAGTGGAGGAAAACAGGCTGGCCTTCCATGGGTCAAAAATCCCCATGGAGAAATATATGCATCTGATACTACTAAGGCTGAACCACAAGTTTCACCTATGGCATCGGCCCCTACTCCCCACGTTCCATTAAGACCAGAGACTACTTTACCTCCAGCCCAGACAACTCACCTTGGACCATAACAAACCACCACTGCAGGGGGTCCAAAGAGGGGTAAGAAGAGGAGAAAGAGGTGGCTAATCAGACCCAGTTGGGCTCTGCTGATGTTTGCATGATCTGGATTGAATCTAGATTCAGACCTCACCATCTAGTCCAGCTTCCTGTTTTCCACCATGGCCAACCATATACCCCTGGGAAACCCACATGCCTCCCTCCCCCCCCCCCAACAAGATACAGCACAAGTTTCACCTCTAATCTTCTTCTTCAGCTCCCACCGCCCAGGCTCAGTTGGGACTAGAGACAACTTTTCCTCCAGCTCAGACACCTCAACCTGGACCAGAAGAAACTACCAGTGCTGAGAGTAAAAAAGGAGGTAAGAAAGGATTTAACCTGGGTCCTTCTGCATGCAAAGCAGATGATCTACCACTGAGCTACAGCACTTCCTCAACTTTTGAAAGATTGATGAACCAGGAGAGGGGACTGGATCAATGTTTGTAAGGGGCAGTTTCTCAAAAATCTTTTGGCCCAGCCCCAAGTTTCCAAATAGACACACTTTAATGGTTCAGAATCAGGTCCTTGGACCCCATTGGTGTGTTCCACTTGGACCCCATTGGTATGTTCACAGGGCATCCTAGGTTGGTACGGTATGGGGGGAATCATTATCTACTTTGTATCCATCTCTGTAGAAAATGATGGTCATTTCAATGATGATGATGATGAGTCAGAGTGTGGAGAGGAAGATTTTGCATCTCTAGCACCAACCCCTGACTCAGAGCAGATTCTTACCCAAAGTCCCCAGAAAGGTAGGGATGAGCAGAGAGGAGAGACAGACAAAATAACAATTGGTAAAGGGAGGGATGCCCTTCTAATTTGTTGGTGGGCCACATGCCAGTATTGGGCAGGGCTGAATCCAGTGGTGGATAGGATCAATTTGAGTGTTAATTTGATTTGTATATTGGTTAAAAATAAAAAATACTAAATATGGTAAAATAAAAGGAGAATTCCCTAGATGCCTAGATCCAGGTTTGGGGCAAGTACTCATTGGTGGCATAGTCCCAGCAGAGATTTAAAATCACAAAACATGCAGACAGGTAAAGTGTAGAAATAGAGGCTGTTAAACTTTTTAAAATATCCCTAAGTTGCTTCCAAATTTTCCAACTTCCCTTAGAAAAGAAAGATACCACACATTTGGTAAGTTAAAAATGGTTTACTTACCAATTCATCAAAGGTCAGATTCATGTGCTTTTCTCTACAGCAGCAAGAAAGACAGGCAGTATAACTTAGGTTCTAAAATGGTTCCAAATGTTTTCTAAATTATTTGTTTAGAAAAACAATGACAGCTTACTAAAGACACATAGTTTAAGCTCGGAGGATCGAACTTAAGCCTAGTAGGGTTCACACAGTGGAAGGAAAGAACCAAGGCTTGATAACCTCTCAAGGTTAGGGGGAGTAACCTAGCTAAGTTTGACAGAACAGTCTACTCTATGGTCTTAACCCATTCATGCATTAAGCCTATGAGTCTGGATTTATCCCACACAGAGCTTAGTGTATGGGGGTCACAACCACCCTCTCTGCCACCCCCTTCTTTCTCTCTACCACTCTTATCCCTCTCTCTCTCTCTGTCATCCTGTTTTCTCTCTTTCATCTCTTTCTGTGACCCCCTCTCTCTGTCACCCCTTTCATTCTTTCATTCCACCATCCCTCTCTTTCTCCCTGCCCCCAGTGGGCTACCAGAGAAGAGTCAGCTCATTCTTGCCAGATAGCTGAGCTAATCACTTTCAGAGGGCTTCCCCGCAATTCTCCTACTTACATCATTCCATTCATTTCATATATTTTCCATTGCATTTTTTTCTCACTCACTCCCCTCCCTGGCTCCACTCCAGCTGCATGAAGTTAGGATGAGGACTGCATGGGGCCATGGGGCACAATCTAGCTCAGGATTGTCTATACTGATTGGCAGTGGCTCTCCAGGTGTTTCAAGCTGGAGCTCTTCCCATCCCTACCTGGAGTCGCCAGGCATTGAACCTGGAACCTTCTGCATATTGCAAAGTTACAGCCCTTCCTCGTAAAGATGTCCACAGAGTTGTATGCAGAGTTAATCCTACCCAGAGTAGACTCTTTGAAATCAATGAGCATGGCAGGCTTAGATCCATTAATTTTAATGGGTCTACTTTGAGCAGGACTTTTGTTGTTTAGTTGTGTCCGACTCTTCGTGACCCCATGGACCAGAGCACGCCAGGCACTCCTGTCTTCCACTGCCTCCCGCAGTTGGGTCAAACTCATGCTGGTAGCTTCGAGAACACTGTCCAACCATCTCGTCCTCTGTCGTCCCCTTCTCCTTGTGCCCTCCATCTTTCCCAGCATCGGGGTCTTTTCCAGGGAGTCTTCTCTTCTCATGAGGTGGCCAAAGTACTGGAGCCTCAGCTTCACGATCTGTCCTTCCAGTGAGCACTGGCTGATTTCCTTAAGAATAGATAGGTTTGATCTTCTTGCAGTCCATGGGACTCTCAAGAGTCTCCTCCAGCACCATAATTCAAAAGCATCAATTCTTCGGCGATCAGCCTTCTTTATGGTCCAGCTCTCACTTCCATACATCACTACTGGGAAAACCATAGCTTTAACTATACGGACCTTTGTTGGCAAGGTGATGTCTCTGCTTTTTAAGATGCTGGATCACTGCCTTGCCGTGGTGAAGGAGCTTAAATAACTCAGAGAAGCTATGAGCTATGCCGTGCAGGGCCACCCAAGATGGACAGGTCATAATGGAGAGTTTGGACCAAATGTGATCCACCTGGAGCAGGAACCGGCAAGCCACTCCAGTATCCCTGCCAAGAAAACTCCATGGACAAAAAGCAGGACTTAGTTGGGTGCAACCCTTAGATATAGATTTCCTGTAGACTAGTCTACATCAGAATCTCAGCCTCCTGCAGCAACATTTCTCTTTGAACTGCAAGGCACATCTGCAATCCCATCACAATGTGTGCATGAAAACATGCTGTGGTTTTACTTAGGGTTGCTGCTTCTGCATCCTCATTGAAATCTCTCCCTGGATTTTGGAGTTTTGGATTATGTGGCCTTGTTCCCCTATAGTACCTTTGCACAAGGAATTCTCCATCTTTTTCTTATTTTCCAAACGTTGAATGGAACCACACTATGTGCACACCTTTTGCATCAGTTTTCAGTCCCTTTTGGTTCAAATGTGGGGAACCTTTGACCCACCAGCCCCAGCAAGCATGACCAATGGCCAGGGCTCATGGGAGTTGTAGTTCTGAAGCATCTAGAGGGTCAAAGGTTGCCCACTTTTGGTGTCCCTTTTCTGCCTCTTCTTCTATACATGCACCAATAAAACAGATGTATCTGTACTTCGTGTTTTGGTTTCAGGAGATTTTTAACTTTGTTGTCTTGTATTTTTGTTCTTGTTAATCCCCCAGTTTGCAATACACGCTGGTTTGACGAAGATGATCCTTCTGGAACTGGGGACTACGAATTCTTCTTTGACATCTTGGACAAGTATCCCAATGACATTTGCTCTGAACCAACAGCTATAGAGGTCCAGACATTGGATGGGACCCCAGCTTCTGAGACTGGGCAGATATTTACTACGTGAGAATTTAGTATTGTGTGAAATGGGTCTTGGAAATTGGTGGGGGATTTATTATTATTTATTTATTTATTTATTTATTTATTTATTTATTTATTTATTTATTTATTTTTATTTTGCTGTGCCTTGAGCTTTCATTTTGTGTCCAAACTAGGGATATGAAAGAATAATAGAATTGTAGGGTTGGAAGGGATCCCAAGGGTCACCTAATCAAGGAATCACAGCTAAAGAATCCCCAAGAGATGGCCATGTAACTTCTTTTCAAAACTTCCAACGAATGAGAGTCCACTACACCTCTGAATAAGCATGCACAATGTTGCACTGGCAATGTGGTTTAATTCTTGTCGTAAAAGAAATGCAAAGCTCGACTTCAACTTTTACTTTTATTCAAATACCTGTAAATATCTTATGGCATGACTAGGCAGTCTCCTTTCATTATTGCCATTTAAGGCATTGAAAATGCATTGAAAACCCTATGTGATAGCACGAGACAAGGCTATTGAGACTCATTTTCTCTGAACAGCAATGATGCTCGCACTGGCTTTTCCTGCATCCATGCCTCCCAGGGAAAAGGCAAGCGCTGTCATGACTACCAGGTGCGATTTACCTGCCCACTGTCTTTCTGCTCTGGTAAGTTTTTAACTGTTTTGTTCTTTGAATCCTGTTGACGAAATTCTTCCTGGTTCAGTGTGTAGAACAGATAATAGAATGCAGTCAGACAAACCACAGATTGTAGGTTAAGTAACGTATGGATCATAGAGTTGGAAGAGACTGCAAGAGTCATCTAGTCCAACCCCTGCAATGCAAAAAATTTTTTGCCTAATAATAATAATAATAATAATAATTTATTTATACCCCGCCATCTGGCTGGGCTTCCCCAGCCACTCTGGGAGGCTTCCAACAAAATATTAAAATACCGTAGTACATCAAACATTAAAAGCTTCGCTAAACAGGGCTGCCTTCAGATGTCTTCTAAAAGTCTGGTAGTTGTTGTTCTCTTTGACATCTGATGGGAGGGCATTCCACAGGGTGGGCGCCACTACCGAGAAGGCCCTCTGCCTGGTTCCCTGTAACTTGGCTTCTCACAGTGAGGGAACCCCCAGAAGGCCCTCGGCGCTGGACCTCAGTGTCCAGGTAGAACGATGGGGGTGGAGACGCTCCTTCATGAATGAAGGAGGAAGGAGAGGGGGAAAGACAAATTAATGTTTGGCTGATACACCAAAAATGTAGCTCCTTCTTTGGAGACCCTGCTCCATCACAGTGGCCTGAAACTCAGAATCTTTTCCCATAGGTGGTGAGATCCCATCCACCCCAGGACCAGAACCTGTTACACCTCTTGCCCCAACTCCCACCTTGAAGCAAGTTGAAAGCAGTCCAGAAATCCCAGTGAAAGGTACGTATGCCACCCTATAGCTATTCCAAGAGATACTTGGGCTATATAACAAAAGTGTCAAAGAATCCTATCCACGTGCTGGAGAAAAGGCCCTACTCTGGATGCCATTCTTGGGAGAAGAACCAAAAGGTGAAAAATTTCACACACTTTGGTCACATGAAGTAGAACTACAGGAGCTGAAAGCTACATGAACTTGCTCAAATTCCAGAATTAATTTTAGGAATCCTTCTACATCATTTGTCTGGAATCTCGGGGGAATGGAAAGCAGGACAAAGTTAGCTAAAGAGCCAATAAAGAAATAGTGGAAATACAGTGGTACCTCAGATTACAAACGTTTCAGATTACTTACGCTTCAGGTTACAGACACCGCTAACCCAGAAATAATGCTTCAGGTTAAGAACTTTGCTTCAGGATGAGAACAGAAATCATGCTCTGGTGGCGCAGCGGCAGCAGGAGGCCCCATTAGCTAAAGTGGTGCTTCAGGTTAAGAACGGACATCTGGAACGAATGAAGTACTTAACCCGAGGTACCACTGTAATCCCATCTCCTAGCAGAAGCAGCTTATATACACGTTAAGCAGTATACAGTCCTAAAGAAGATAGCATCTGGAGGTGGAGCTCAAAGAACAATTGCCTAAGGAATAAGCAGAGGGCCATAGCATTTCCAGGGAGGGACGACTGCATCGCATTGGTCCTCATCTTTTAGTCTCAAATTGGAATCTTCCTCCATAGGTGGTGAATTCCCATCCACACCAGGTCCAGAGCCAGTAACATCTCCTGCCCCAACTCCAACCTTGGAAGAAATTAAAGGCAGCCCAAAAATCCCAGTAAAAGGTAGGCATGCAACACTACAGCTATCTTGAGAGATACTGGGGATTCATACAGAAGTGTCAAAGGTCCTATCCACGTGCTGGAAGAAAAGCTGTTCTCTGAACGTTATTCTTGGGAGAAGACCCCAAAAGTGGATAATTTCACACACTTTGGTAACATGAAGTGGAACTACAGGAACTGAAAGCTACACAAACTTGCTCAAATTCCAGAATTTATTTTAGGAATCCTTCTACATCATTTGTCTGGAATCCCGGGGAAATGGAAAGCAGGACAAAATTAGCTAAAGAGCCAATAAAGAAATAGTATAACATCTCCTAGCAGTGGTGGACTTTGGGCTTTTAAATTCCAGCAGCACCCTGTGCAACACCCCAAATTTTTTTGGGGGGGGGTCTCACCTCTCACCTTCTGTTCTAAGTCATTGTTGTGGGACTCCCTGTGGCACCCTCTTGGCTCAGTGTGGGCGAACCAGTTGTTCTCCCCTAAATCTGCCTTTGCTCCTAGATCTAGCCCAAATAAATAAATAAATAAATAAATACTCATCTATGTTGTTCCCAGACGATTGCTTTAACTGACAGATCACAACCATGCCTTCCTCCACATTCTGCCTTCTAGTAGACTTCTCCTTGCTCTTAGTAACAGTGGTCAGCAGTGCTCACCTGACCTGTCATTACTGGTGTTGCTGCAGCTTACTAGGAGTGACTGGCGGCAGAGAGGTTGGCATGGTGGAAATGCACCAGCAGGAACACTGGATTGGTTCCAGCAGTGCATTCTACCACAACGACCACGCTTCTGCCTTGCCACTGCTCAGAAGTCAAATAACTGCAGCCCCACCAAGTGCTACTGGCTCTTACCTTAACATGTCAGCCTCCAAGTAAGTACCCTCTCACACCTACCCACACACCACAACACAGCTCACCGCAGCAGGAAAAAAACAAGGTATGTTGTCAACATGGGGCCTGTTTCAAGAAATGCTCCATTTGGGACATGTGCAAGAGTCAGAAGTGGTGTCCACAGGCAGGAGAGCAAGTTGTTCTCTGTGTGCAGTCTTTGGAGAAAGACCTAGAATTGGGATGGGAAACTTGTGAGCCTTCCAGATTTTGCTGGACTCCCAGCATCCCAGACAGTTGAACATGCTGGCTGAGGAGTATAGGAACTGGAGTCTAACAACATATAGGGGTCATAAAGTCCCACAGCCTGACCTAGAAGATAAAAAAATGGAAATTATAGATGTGTGTATAGATGTAGATATCATACAAGAGATTCCAATTAATTTGAAAAAATAACCATAGTACTGAATTCCTAATTCAGAGGCCTTTGATTTGACTATCCTTGGACACTGGCAAGGCACCAAGCCTTCTCCTCTTCAGATGCTTCATAAGCATTCTAAGAAACCTCCTGTCGCTTTTCTTTTGGTAGAGTCTCCTTCCACTTGCAAGACCCGCTGGTTTAACGAAGACAATCCTTTGGGTGATGGGGACCAGGAACTCCTTTTTAACCTCATTCAGAAGCACCCTCAGGAGATATGCAGAATGCCACTCGCGATCGAGGTCCAGACTCTGGATGGGATCCCAGCTTTGAAGGCTGGGCAACCGATTGCTGTGTGAGATGTTCAACCTTTCTTGTATGCAATGCAATTTTTAATTGCCTAGCTGCAAAGCTGCAGAAACATAGGAAGCTTCCTTACCTTGAGTCAAACCAATTGCCCATCTTGCTCAGTATTGTAAAAACTGACTGGCAGCAGCTCCCTAGGATTGCTAGCAGGGATGTCTCCAAGTTCTCCCTGGAGTTGCTGGCGGCTGAGCCTGGTACCTTCAGCTTGCAAGGCAGATGCTCTACCACTGAGTTACAGCCCTGCCCCTATTTCTATGGTTACAGACTTTGCTCTGTCTCAGTACCTCCTAACATACTGTGCACTGCAACTGCAACCTATCTACTTCTTTCTCTGAGCAGGCATGATGTCATCACTGGCTTTTCCTGCATCAATGCTGAACAAGCGAAAGGGCAACTCTGCTATGACTACCGGGTGCGGTTCACCTGTTCAGCACCCTTTTGTTCCAGTAAGTTTCTAAGCGTGCTCTTCTAATAATTATGCAGTGATAATTTGCTTTAGTTTGCAGGAATGAACGCATTCACCTTTAGTGTTCCCCGTACAGGTAAAGAGAAGAGAAAAAATAATGCAGACACCATCTTCTGTCAGTCTGGTGCAGCTTGGGGTGGTATCATAATCCCACATTTCACATAAATAGCCACATTTCAAATTAGAAAATGCAAATATCCCCGCCACCAAGAAATGGCACACATGAACAACATTCTCTAGACTACAAGCGCATCACATTCTGAAAGCAGGTAGCTTAAGCAGGTGAACTAAGACACAGATTACGTACACATTGTGCTGTATACAGTCCTAAGGAAGGTAGCATCTGGAGATGGAAAGCAAAGAAGAATTGCCTAAGGAAGAAGCAGAGGGCCATAGCAATTCCTGGAAGGGATGACTCCATCACATTGGCCCTCATCCTTTAGCCTCAAATTGCAATCTGCTTTCTCCATAGGTGAGATCCCACCCACCCTGGGACCAGAGCCTGTTACACCTCCTGCCCCAACTCCCACCTTGAAACAAGTTGAAAGCAGTCCAGAAATCCCAGTGAAAGGTATGTATGCCACTGTATAGCTATTCCAAGAGATACTTGGGCTATATAACCAAAGTGTCAATGATCCTATCCACGTGTGGGAGAAAAAGCCCTTCTCTGGATGCCAGTCTTGGGAGAAGAACCAAAAGGTGAAAATTTCATAGACTTTGGTAACATGAAGTGGAACTACAGGAGCTGAAAGCTACATGAACTTGCTCAAATTCCGGAATTAATTTTAGGAATCCTTCTACGTCATTTGTTTGGAATCTCAGGGGAATGGAAAGCAGGACAAAGTTAGCTAAAGAGCCAATAAAGAAATAGTACAAATAATCTCATCTCCTAGCAGTGGCAGATTACATACATGTTATGCAGTATATAGTCCTAAAGAAGGTAGCATCAGGAGGTGGAGCTCAAAGAACAATTGCCTAAGGAATAAGCAGAGGGCCACAGCATTTCCTGGGAGGGATGACTCCATCGCAGTGGTCCTCATCCTTTAGCCTCAAATTGGAATCTTCCTCCGTAGGTGGTGAAATCCCATCTACACCAGGTCCAGAGCCAGTAACATCTCCTGCCCCCACTCCAACCTTGGAAGAAATTAAAGGCAGTCCAAAAATCCCAGTAAAAGGTAGGCATGCAACACTATCTTGAGAGATACTGGAAATAAATACAGAAGTGTCAAAGGTCCTATCCGTGTGCTGGAGAGAAAAGTGGTCTCTGGATGCCATTTTTGGGAGAAGACCTAGAAGGTTCAAAATTTCATGCACTTTGGTAACATGAAGTGGAAAGCAAATGTGAAGGGAATGTAAACTAAAGCGAAGTGAACATGCCCCCAGGACTAATCTTAGAAAATTTCCTAGTTAATCCCACCAGAATACAAGGGGAGTGGCAACCAGGGCAAAGTTAACAAAAATACAATAAAGGGGTGCTAGAAATTATCTCGTTCCCCAACATCGGGCCCTGTAGCCCAATACTCTCCAGTCTACAACTGAATCACAGTCAGAAGCCAGAACACAGGGAGTTGAAAAACCAACTGCTGGTTAAGTCCCACATTGTATGCACTATATGTTTGGGTTGTATAGTGGATTCGTCCAAATCCCAAATTGAATCAGGTCAATTCTGGGTGTCTGGGGTTGGGTTCAACCAAGTCAAGTCACGATAGCACTGGATAGCCCTGGGTTAGGCCATCTGGGAGAAAGGGCATTGAACAGGAAAACTACAGGGGGTCTCTCTGACCAGAACATTTGCCAGTGTGCAAAGGATTCAATACTTTGAGTTGAGCAAAGGATTCAGTCATGTGGGCTGGTGCAGTCCTGTAGGGAAGGTTGAGATTTTTTGGCAAGGGAAATGCAAATTCTCCTCCTTCCTCTTTCCCTCTCCTTCCCTTATGTTTAATTAGGGTTCTGAAAACTCTAATTAAACATTGACCCCACCCCAAATTGATTTAGTTCTGGATCTGGGGCAGGTGGTCTCCAGATTGGGTCAGGGGAGCGGCGCACAGCCCCTCTATATATGATCTTTGAGAAGGGGTGAAAAGGAAGAACAAAGAAAGGGATGGTGAAGGTCAAATAAATAATGGAATGTAGCCTTTCCTTCAAAGCCTCCCACAGTCACGTTGGTCCCCCTCCTTCAGCCTCAAACTCATAATCTTTTTCCATAGGTGGTGAGATCCAGTCCACACCAGCACCAGAGCCCGTTACACCTCCTGCTCCAACTCCCACCTTGGAGCAAGTGCAAAGCAGTCCAAATATCCCAACAAAAGGTATGTATGCAACACCTGTGCTGTTTCAAGAGATGGTCTGTTTGGAATACATAAGGGTAACCTATAGTATTCCCCTGGTAGAGAGCAGATTGCTCTTAGGATATTCTATACCTTAGGATATTCTGTACCTCGAGTTACAAATGCCCCTGGTTACAAACTCCGATAACCTGGAAGAGTTACCTCAGCTCAGACCAGGGTTTAAATTCCTACTTAGCCATGAAAGTTTATCCTACCTCAGAGGGTTGCCATGCGGATTTAAAAAATTAAGTGAGGAATGATATATCATGCCACCTTATGCTCCTTGGGGGATAGGTATGATATAAATGAAATAATGAAATAAATAGCATTCATGCAAAAATATTTTCACTCCAGCCATCAACCTCTTTTCTACAAGTGACCAGAATCAACCTGGGGCAGGATTAGAGCCTGTTACCCTTCTAGCACCAACTGCTGTCTCTCCAGAAGTGAAAACTGGATCCCAAGTTCAAGAGCAAGGTGTGCATGTGTGTGTGCGCGTGAATGCAATATGCCTTCAGTTGTGTTACCTGCTCCAAGTCGGCAGAAGCATGGTTGCTTAAAATCGACTTAATTAAAACTTGTGCGGTTATTCTTTTTATAGGATTGTCTCCAAAGTTAGTCCTGCTCAGAGGAGAGCAATTGAAAATAATGAACATGACTAAGTTAGGTCCATTAATTTCAATAGGTCTACTCTGAGTAAAACTCGGTTGACTACCGCTCCAGTATCTTGAAGGGCAGGCATGGGCTGGTTGGCTGAAACACTGGGCAGGAGCAATCCACTCTGCAGCATGTTGTTGTAGCTCCAGCTTGTTTCCACTTGGGGGCAAACAGAGAATACCTTCCCATTGTTATCACTGTTTAATCAGCTACAACTCACATTTCTTTTGCTCCTTCAGCTTGCAAGACCAATTGGTTTGACCGGGATAATCCTTCTGGGACTGGGGACTACGAACTCCTCTCTGATATCATGGATGAAAATGAAATTGACACAATCTGTCTTGATCCAATTGCAATTGAGGTCCAGACAGTGGATGGGATCCCAGCTTCTGAGACTGGGCAACAGTTTGCTGTGTAAGATTCCATGGGATGAGTTTGGAGATGATTGGCAGAAGTTGTCTGAGCTGGCTCTTAAGTGAGCCTAGTTGGCTATCTATAAACAATTTTCTTTGGCAGCCAAGACTGCTCCACGGTATATCTAGCAGATGTTGTGTGCACTGCTTCTTTGTCAGCTGTGAAGGTCTCCCCAGACATCTCATAGACACAGGTTTACCATCTCCAGAGAGAAGGTGGCCTTGAATGGGAATAAGGGCATTTGCCTTTATGAGAACTTTGGCGATCTGTGAGTGGGTTGAGTGAAATCATAGAATTGTAGGGTTGGAAGTAGCCTCCAACTACCAGTAGTTCAACTCGCTGCAATGTAGGAATCATAGATGAATAATTCCTGACAGAGGGCCACCCAACCACCAATGAAGTAGAGTCCACCCCATTCCAAGAGCCAAGAAACTCATACCAAAAGAAAGTTCTTCCTAATGTCTACTCAGAATCTCCTTTCTTGAAATAAATTGAAATAAGCATTGTGGACCTAATTATAAGATTTGTTCTGTCCTCTGGAATTGGCACATGGGGTGTTTGCAGCTGAGGCTGTCATGGAACTGAAGCTATCATCCCATGTTGGAAACATCATTCTATGGCAGGCATAGGCAAACTTGGCCCTCCAGATGTTTTGGGACTACAACTCCCA
>JAXCMG010000052.1:269011-323667 GCA_034642415.1 Podarcis siculus | reverse complement strand
AGCTCAATCATACAAGAAAGCAGAGCTGATTGAAAAGGCTTTGCATTGGGGATAAGGTGGTGGGGTGTCTTGCTTTGCAGGGAGCAGTCCTCTATTTGAATAAAAAAGTCATAGAATTGTATAGTTGGATCGGCAAGTCCTAGGCTCTGTGGTTTAACCCACAGCGCCACCCACGTCCCTAATGTCACCTAAATTACATATATGTTTCCAGCAGGGAAAGGCCAGCCTGGGGTGGAATCCACATCTGCTGCAACTGCTGCACCTGTACCAGCAACACAGGAGACGAACCAGTTCCCCACTCAAGGTAAGGAATGGAAGTGTGCGCAGCTGAAGAACTAGAAAACGTGGAAACATTAAGCCACACAGCTCCTCGTATACACAAATATTATTACATTATTACATTTCCCCTCCTGCATTTATATTCCACGGAGCTGTGACCTTCATTGGGGGAGAAAATTTTCAGGCAAGGAAATGCTTTTGAGACGCCACTCTGCACTTACTGTCCTGCGAAGTTGAGGAAAGGCAGTGGCAGAGCACATGGGAAACATAGAATCATAGAACTGCAGAGTGGGAAGAGGCCCAATGTTCATCTAGTCCAACCCCCCCTGCAATGCAGGAATAATCCAGCTTCAATCCCAGCATTTCTACGGATTGTTCCAATTCAGCAGTAATCGGGGGGTCTTCTCAGGGAAAGCGACAGAGCTAAAGGAAAACCTCTGGGACCCTGTGCCTTGAAATCGCAGAACGAAGAGAAGAGATTATGGGACAAAGGGAAGTGTAGATGAGCCATCGGTGTGGAGGTCCTGATTTTCCCATTTCTTTCCTTTTTTTAAAAAAAAATGTTTTTATTAATAATTTCAACATAACAAATTATCAAAGCATATCATACTCATTATTTCCCCCTTCCCCCCCACCCCTTTGAACCCTTCCCCCACCCAGACTTCCCTCAGCTCCTCTGATTTCTCAGCACATATTATCCTCTGCATGTTATGAAATTTTATATATCCTTACCTTAGCTATCTACCCTGTTAGCAACCAATAGATTTGTGCATGTTTATTCAAAACCTGCCAAGGAGTCCAGTTCATTTTGTTGTCTTTTTAGATAATTTGTAAAAAGCTCCCATTCTTCCTTAAAGTCACAGTTGTCCTCGTTCCACAATTTGTATGTCAATTTAGCCAGCTCTGCTTAACTCATCCATTTTTCTTGCCAATGTTCTTTCATTGAGAGATTTTCCCCATTTCTTTCCAAGATATCCCTTCTCAAAAGTAATGGTGCCAATCACTTTCCCAACAGGGCAGGATCAGTCTGGGCTGACGCCTGCAGCTAGCACACCTGCTGACTCTCTGCCTCTGCAGACAACAACAGCTAATGCCCCCATCGACACTGTGCCAGTCCAAACGACTCCCCAAAGCCCTGCACCAGGTAAAGAGCAAAATCCAAGTGAAAAATTCTAGCCATGAATTTTACATCTCATTATCATTATTATTAACTGGACGCAAAGCTATCGTGTCTAGATCTCAGGGGACTGCAACGCTCTTCATGTTGCAACTCTTTAATTTTGCTTGAATTAGGCTGTTTTCTGTTCGTTTGCCCACCATGCTGACTTGCAACTATGCTGACACGTAGGCCTGTGTTTCTCAGAAGTTCAATTCATTTGGACCTCTGTGGGTGGCACTGTGGGTTAAACCACAGAACCTAGGACTTGCCGATCAGAAGGTTGGTGGTTCGAATCCCTGCGACAGGGTGAGCTCCTGTTGCTTGGTCCCTGCTTCTGCCAACCTAGCAGTTCAAAAGCACGTCAAAGTGCAAGTAGATAAATAGGTACCGCTCTGGTGGGAAGGTAAACGGCGTTTCCGTGCGCTGCTCTGGTTCGCCCGAAGCGGCTTAGTCATGCTGGCCACATGACCCGGAAGCTGTACACCAGCTCCCTCGGCCAATAAAGAGAGATGAGCGCCGCAACCCCAGAGTCGGCCATTACTGGACCTAATGGTCAGGGGTCCCTTTACCTTTACGTGCTCTGAAAACATAGATGTCCATGGGTTTACTTTTATTGCAACCATAAGCAGAGAGGAATATGGGGCTGGGAAGTTTGCAACAATTTCTAATACTCTACTCTCTTGGTTTCTTCTCCCTTAGTTTGCAAGACAAAATGGTTAAACCGGGACAATCCCAGTGCAACTGGGGACTATGAGCTGATATACTACCTCAAAAAGGACTACCCAAAAGCCATTTGCAACAAGCCAATTGCTATCGAGGTCCAAACTGTGGATGGAATCCCAGCTTCTCAGACAGGACAGATATTTTCCAGGTGAGAAATCCTCTCTGACTTGGGTTGCGAAGGTGGAGATGATGGCTATAGGTTGCACCCAGTGTTAATTCCAATCTGTTGAATTAATGAGCATGACTAACATAGGTCCATTAATTTCATCAGCTCCTCTCTAAGTAGAACTTAATTGGATAGAACTGTATAACTTTGTTTTATTTTGCATTTAAGACCAGGGTGGAATCTACACACATTTTAAAAACGCTGTGAAAATGCTTTTTTAAAAAAATCTAGTGTCACATTTGTATATTGCATTTTACAAAACATTTAAAACGTTTTATTTGCAGCTGTACAGCTGAGTCCCAGGAATGGGATGATGAATCGGATGGCTTAACTCTGAGAGGCACAATGCTCTTTCAGAGTTAGAGAATGGTTGTCCCTGAAATCACCGTCACAGGAATTTTAACAGTGTACTCATGCCATCAGTTTCAATGTATGGCTATTTTGGCAATCTGCCTTATTTCACCTACAAATGATTTTTTAAAGTTATAATAATGGGAGGAAATTTGAGAAAGTCACCCTAAACAAATAGCAGCAGCAATTAGAAAAAAACAGAATGAAAGAATTGTGGAGTTGGAAGGGAAAACCAGTTCAACCCCTGCAATACAGGAACTGCAACTAAAGAATTCCTGACAGATAAAGGTAAAGGGACTCCTGACCATTAGGTCCAGTCGTAGCCGACTCTGGGGTTGAGTGGCTCATCTCGCTTTATTGGCCGAGGGAGCCGGCGTACAGCTTCATGTGGCCAGCATGACTAAGCCGCTTTTGGCGAACCAGAGCAGCGCACGGAAATGCCGTTTACCTTCCCACCGGAGCGGTACCTATTTATCTACTTGCACTTTGACATGATTTCGAAGTGCTAGGTTGGCAGGAGCAGGGACCGAGCAATGGGAGCTCACTCCATTGCGGGGATTCGAACCGCCGACCTTCTGATCAGCAAGTCCTAGGCTCTGTGGTTTAACCCACAACGCTCTGTTTAAAAACTTCCAAGGAGAGTCCACTACCTTCCAAGGGAGTCCATTCCACTGTTAAACAGCTCTTGCCGTCGGAAAGTTCTTCGGCCCTTGCAAAGGCACAATAAGTTGACAGGCAGTTCCTGCAAACCCCACTTTGCCACGACTTTTCCTGTCCTGCACCTGCTACCATCTATGGCATCAGGTGTGGGGCAGGTGACTATAGCTTAGCAAAAACAGCCTTGTGGGCCAAACAGGGAGGGTTACCAGGTCTAGCTAGGCCTGTTGGCTGAAGGGTCCCAACTTCTGATGTAAGCAGGAAAACAATCTGTGCACAATACAGTCCAATGGAGTTCAACCAGCTTTTGCCACCTATACTGGAAATCAGGAACTGGCCACTCTCTCAAATTTGGCTACTATTTTTTCCCTGTACCTGTACCTGTCCCCCATACTCTGCCTTGTGTCGTTGAGCAGGAATGATGCAGTCAATGGGTTCGCTTGCATCAATGCCCAGCAAGGAAAAAGGGGTGTCTGCCATGACTATAAGGTCCGGTTCACCTGCCCAGAATCTTTCTGTTCAGGTGAGTGTTGATATCACATCCAGTTCTTATATGGAGAAGCCAGGGGAAATGGGTCATGCAAAGGATTCCCCTCTTCCAAGCTAACAGTGAACTACTCAATATCACATGTCATGTGCCCAGTATTCACCATGCCAATTCTCTTTCCCCTGACTTGGCTGGACGCGTCTGAAATGCTTGTCATCTGAACTTCTCCCCAGATTGGGGAGTTTTTGAACTCTTGGTCTTGTTTCTGCAGGGGGAGCCAATGTCTTGAGAATCCGCCACTGTTCTGTTTAGTTTTTAATTTCCAAATTGCACACACACCGTTGTCTGCTGGGGAAAGGGGAGCAATGTGATTCAGTTTGCATTTAAAGGCTAATCCACACTTTCTGAGGCAATACGCGAACTGATACACAGCCATCCTTTGACATTTGCACTTCTCTGAATTGTGCTTTTTGGTTCTCCAGTCAAGTAATGTGTGCAAAAATGCACCCACGAAGGAAAAATGTGCATAAAAATGGATATCATAGTGAAAATTATATACAAAAAAATGTATTGGAGGAAGTGCTGTGCAAAAATGCGTTAGGAAAAAATTGTACCAAAATGTGAATTTTCATGAGGATTTTTTATGATTATTGCTATCTGATGAGGAAATGCAGAGATCTGAATTTAAAGTTGGGAAAATGAGGAAATGAGAGAAACTGAAATTGGCAGATTCATCTATCTCTGTTTGCTGCATCTTCCCATTCTTTCAGGTCTCTCTTCCAACACTACTGACATACATAGTTTAAACATTGCCAAAAAAGGGGGGGTGCAATTGTATGTATGATTGCAAAAGGATTCATGTGTGGTGTTTTACCAGTGCTTTGTGCCTGTGTGTATGCTGAGAAAAACGGCAAAAAAGCAAAGTTGATCTAATTGTGCATACAGTTGGTGTCGTCCTCATTCTTTGCTTTATCAAGGTGCTGATGTACCAGTAAAACACTGCACAAAATTAATCCTGAAGCAATTGTACATACAACCACAGCAGAGTTCCTTTGTTTCAGTGTTTTATCTATGCAGATAAGTCAATAAATGAAAAGATTCTCTGACCATTATGCTTGTTTAATGAATTACCAATACACAGAGAAGTTGGGCTTTAGAGATATGGGGAGGAAGGAACTGAATCAGTCCAGATTTTCATGCTGGGTTTCTGTTTCCTCTCCTTAAGGAAATGACCAAAAAGGTGTGAAGGAGGAATCCCCATGAGCAGTCAGCTGCAGTCTTCAGCTTCTACCCATCTCTGGAAGAAGGTGGCGTCTTCTCATTCATCCTTGCTGCCGGCCTATAGCTCATACTTAATGCAATAAAGTCTCAAACGCAACCCCCAACCTTGATGGTGGTGTCTAATTCTCTTCACAATTACTTTGCAACTGCTCAAAAGGCTTCAAATTTAACAGTTTATAGAAACAGCAGTGATGGAGCTGACATCATGTCATGTGAAAACAATGGAAAGGGTCACAGTTCAATGGCAGAGCATCTGTTCTATATGCAGAATGTCTCTGGTTCAATCCCCGGCATATCCAGGTAGGGCTGGTAAAGATTCCTACCTAAAGCCCAGGAGAACTGCTGCCAGTCTAAGATAAATGGGCACATGACCTGGCTTGGTATAAGGCAGCTTCCTATTTAAATCAGCCCTTTATTTAGAACCATTAGGTCTAGCATCTTACTTCATATTTGGAAGACGGACCAGAACTCATTGGTAGAAGAATGTTTTGCATGCAGAAGGTCCCAGGGACACCAGAGAGGACCTGTAGCCGAAACCTTATTTGGAGTTGTTTGCAAATATTTTTGAAACAAATGAATATAGCTTGTTAAAAATAAGAAGAATTAACGAAGTATCTGTACTAGTAATTGGTTTTTTCTGGTGGTAGGCAACACACTTGAAGCATTCAGCTTAAAGGAAGGTTGTGGACTAATACAACCTTCCCTAACCTAGAGCTCTCTAGGTGTTCTCAGACTCTCTAACTCTCATTATCCCTGACCATTAGCCATGCTGGCTGTGGTTGACAGAAGTCCAATGATATTTGGAGGGCTGCAAGATCCCCATCCCTGATTTAACAGATCAGGTTGGGGAAGGTTGGACTGACATCAGTTGAACGTGGTACGTGACCCCTCTTAAAATGCCCAGCAATATATGGAAGGCTGAAAGTTCACCACCCATTCTGCAATGGGACAGAGGTTTTTTGGTGGTTCGGAACCCAATGAACACACAAATGGGGTGTAGGCTAAAGATGTTATTGCACAGCCCAAAGAAAACCACAAAGCACTGCAATTAGTTTACATCCCTCAGATTGCTGTGAACCCTATCAGCAATGGTCATGAGTCCTGAAGGTGGAGCTTGGCTGGTACACAGCACTCTCGGTGGATAGCATTTCATAGACATTCCACCAGAAGAGGTGTTCTCGGGGCTTGTACACTTTTGTGTATAACATAGTTTCTGGGATAACACATCAGCTACCCACCAAACTGGAAGACACCTGGGCAGGCAGCCAAAACAGTCAACTTCTAAGTGTGGGTTCAGCAGAAGCCTATCTTAAATATTAAGATTCCCGCATGGTGACATAAAATCTGTGAGAAACCACTATTTTATGGAATAACAGGATAGGAACAGAAGTAACCCTCAAAGCCTTTCTAGACATGAAAGGAACATTTCTGCGCACCTCAAAACAGCAATGATTTCCTGCAACATCCCAATATACCGTCCCTGACTTAATGGATCAAGTTGGGAAAGGCTAAACTAATATCATTCTCATGTGGGGAGTGGCAAACCTCCTACAATCACTCTTAAAATGTTTACATTAGTTATTCTGGCTCTGGGTGAAAACAGTCTTTATGGGCCAAGGGAGGGAAGCATTTATGGTGACAGTAGGAGGTCCTGTCAGGAGCTCGTCCTACACTCAAGTAGGACCCTGGCAGAGACACATGCCTGACTTCTAAGAGAGCCAGATGGACGGATTGACAAGGTGGAGGCTGGGCTATCAGGAAACTAGTGGTGTGGAAATGTAACAATCAGTTGCTCAGATCGGGAGAAGGCAGAAGCTTTTTCCCCATCAGGGTGTTCATTCAATGTTAGCGGACTCCCTTTCCCAACAACCCTTCCTTCCAGAATTCCTCTTCCCCTGTTTGCCCACCTTTTATTTACCTGCATGCCCTTTTACTTAAAACCAGAGCTGACCCTTGGCTGTTGGGTTCCTCCTCTTCCCAGGTCTAACATTTGCCTTTGTAGAACTCGGCAGGGAAGAGGCTGGAGAGAAATCTAGAATTAGTTGCCTCTGTCTATCATTGGCTCTGGCGCCACCTGCTGTTGGCTCCCTGCCTTCCACCCTAGAGGTTCCAATGGGCACAAACCACCATGGCCCTAGACCCAGTGTCTACTTGGAGGCTGGATTGCCCACCAGCCAATAGGACATACGTGCTCTCTCTCCCTCTCTGCACCCAATGGACAACATGCACAGTTGATGTCACAATAGCTGCACTTCAGAGTGTCCCTGGCAGGCCTTCATCAACAACAGGCACTCACCTTGAGCAAGAGGCCCCAGAGATGGCATGGGGCCACAACAGTGACTTGAAGAGCAGGCCCTCTTGAGGAGGTGAGGTGAGAGGGGCATATGCAGGTGGGCAGCATCTTCTGCCATTGATGGTGATGTCCTTTGTGTGAAAACTTCACAAGTTCCTTAACACTGTGGTCACTCTTCCCTGGGGTAGAATCAGTTACCCAGAGCTTCACAAACACACACTCCTCCCTTCATGCAAGCCATTCATGTTACCACAACTGAATGAAATGTTGCGGCCAAGCAGATAACCTGAAGGAGAGGGGCCCGTGAGGGATGTAGCACAGGAAGCCTTGGCTGGAATCCAGATTGAAAATGAATCCAGAAATCACTTTCAGTCAATAGTGCCTGCTTGCTGCTCTAGCACCATTTGCAGCAAGTCTCATTTTTGCTCAAAAATCTTGGGGAAATGTTCCCCATGTTATAAGCTAATTTCACCCTGAACTCTCTTTAACGCTGGCCATCAGGGATAGAGGAAATTCTTGTTCTGTACACATTTTAGGCAAACTGGCTAAATTTGTCATTCTGGGGCAAGTACATGGAACTAGACACAGCTGTCATTCAAACTGCAGTTCGGTTAAAAAGAAAATCCATCGAAACCTGTATTTTTTTTATAAGGAGATGTGTAACCCCCCCCAAAACAGAATCCCACATTTTTAGGGGTATTGCATATGAAAATATGCATTGTAGTGGGAAAATTAACAGCTGTGCATTTTAGGGAGGGAATGTGTATTAAAAATTGCAATACATAGAATTTAAACATTATTTTGAAATATATTTTTTTAAGAAGATCTTCACAGAATGAGATTAAGTGCACTTATTTTTGAAATCATGGAATGGAAAGGGACTGATCTATCCATCCCTATTTGTCACTACAGAACAGACTATCTGGGAAGTGGCAGAGTCCCCTTCATTGGAAGTTTTTAAGCAGAAGTTGAATGGCTACCTGTCAGGAATTCTTCTGTTGTGATTCCTGCATTGCAAGAAGTTGGAGTAGATGACTTTTGGGGTCCCTTACAACTCTACAATTCTAAGATTCTATACAACTGTATAACTGATCTCTCTCTCTCTCTCTCATGACAGCTTCCCCTTCCCCTTCTTCTCTCATCTACTTCCTTCATCCTGCTCGTCATGAGTTCCAGTCATAAAAGGGAGCAGCCAGAAACCTTCAAACCAAGACCTCTCGGCTTAACCCAAGGTAACCCCCCAAGACCTCTTATGCCAAAGAACTGGGGCCATCTTATCAAATGACCAGTTGTTGTCTCCCTGACCTCCTCCCCTCTCCCTGACTCCAGGTCTAGCAGAGATGTATGAGGAAGAGCTGCTCTATGATGCCACCCTCATAGCTGATGGACAAAGATTCCCTTGCCACAGGTAGGCCTTGGTTTTTCTGAGCAACATGAAGGCTGCCCAGAACTCATTGTTTGAATGTGAAGGTTGCACAAAGAGCATCTCAGGTTCATCTGCCTTTAAAAAGAAAAAAAGGGGGGAATCAAGTAGGTGAGGGCAGGGAACATTTTTTCAACCTTAAGGTCATATTCCATTCTCAGCAATGTCAAGGGGTGGGAGTCAGGAGTAGGTCAGTAATAAGTCACACGGTGTCAGGAAGTTAACTCTTGATTCAGAGAAACCAACAGTTCAAGCCTAGTGAACACAACTCTACCCGGTAGCTATTACCTCAAGGAAAATCACTTGCCAGGACTGAAGGTCCCCACTGTCCCACAGCTCTCTAAGTCTCCTCCTCCACTGGTTCCTTCTCAAGCAATTTGAGGTCTTGCATGTCTTTGCTCCACCCTATTCATATCCCTTTGGGTTCTGAGAGACCGGGGGGGCGGGAGAGAGAGATGGTCACAGCAAGAGGGAGAGACAGCCTGGCTTCATCCCCAGCCTGACTCATCTCTGCCTCTTGGCCCCTTCTCCTCTCCAGCCTCCAATTCTGCCTCTGCTTCTGGACTGCTGTCTTCCACAGTCTCCTCCCACTCACTAAACCGTTCCCTCTTCAGCTCCCAACACCTCCTCCTCTCAATCTGCTCCCTCTTCTCCCTCTGACCACTCATCATCATTCCACCACCACTCCCCGGGCTCTGAGCCTTCTTCCCTTGAGGTTCCCCAGTTGGTGCCTCCTACCAGTCCTCTGTATCCAGCCAGTCCATGGCAGGCAACCTTCCAAGGGTTTGAACTTGGCCTCCAGCAATTGCAGTTCTCTCTTTCCTTCTCTGCAGAGCACTGCTAGCAGCTATTAGCCCCTACTTTCGGGACATTTTCATCAATACCTGGAAAGAACCTGGTGGGAAAGAAGTTCTGCTTCAGGAGGTGGCTCCATTCGTCGTCGAAAACATTCTGAAATATATCTACACAGAGGACATAACACTCACCCCTGAGCTGGCGCCACACCTCTTTGCTGGGGCCAACCGCTTACAGATCATACCGCTGCAGAACCTCTGCTGTAGGTAAGTCACTGCATCTTTCTTCTCACACCATGACTGTGCATGCAGTTCCACAATCTGACAGGTGCAATGTACATCACACCATGAGCATGCAAATTCCAACTTGGATGGCTTTAAAAGAGATAAATTTGTAGAGGATCAGGCTATCAGTGCCACTAATCCTGATGGTTATGTTCTACTTCCACTATTGGAAGCAGCATACTTCTGCATGCCAGAGTGCTCTTCCCCTCAAGTCCTGCTTATCCGCTGCCCATGGACATCTGGTTGCCCACTGTGAAAACAGGAGGGTGGCCATTGGTCTGACCCAGAGGGACCATTGGTCTGACCCTGCAGGACTCTTCTTATGCTTGTAGTGCATAATATCTTATCAGGATTCTTTTAGCCCAGGAATGGAAAACCTGCAGTGCTACTGGACCACCAGATCCCATCATTCCCATCAATGGTCAAGGGTGATGGGAACTGGAGTCCAGCATCATTTGAAGCAAGGTCCTTCAACCTTGGAGCTTCAGAACTACAACTCCCAACATCCCTGACCATTGACTATGCTGGCTGGGGATGATGGAAGTTGTAGTTCAAAAAACATTTAGGGACTCAAGGCTGAAAAATAAAGGTCACAAGTTAGTCACACCTACTTTAGCTAAATTTGGAATGAGGAGTGAGGGATAATGAAGAACTGCTGCAAAGAGACAGCTTCGAAATCTGCTGTTGCTGTCTCATGGAACGTTGAATATGGACACAAATGGAGAATCTAAAAATGTCTACAAAATTCTGGTGGTTTTTTATGGTTATAAGAGTTATATCCATAGAGAAATCCAAAGGAGTCTCCAACCAGTTTTTGCTGCAATTTAGAGAGTCTTTGTCAAGGCCCTTGGACTATGGATACAACTATGGGATTGCTTCATCCAACACAGCTTCCCAGTATTCGTTACATGGCCAAAGGATCTTCAGGACTAATGTAAAATCATGAGACAGTGGGTTGCCGTATTAGCATGCATTTTCCCATAAGCAAATTCCTGCTGGATCATCCAGTCCACCCAGATCTCAGAGTGGCCATACACATGTCTAGGTAGGAAACTCACAAGCAGGACGTGGGTTCAAGAGCATTCTTCTCAGTTGTGATTCCCAGAAGCTGGAATTCAGAGGCATACTGGCTCCAACAGGGAAGGTAGAACAACAGAACCATCATGGAGGGTAGCCATTGGTAGCCTTATGAATTTGTCTAATCCTCTTTCAAAGCCTTCCAATTGGGTGGCCATTTGGCGGTCCTGAGGCTAACCACCAGGTTTCACAGTGGGAGTCATGCAGGTTCCTCTACGCCACAGGCCTTCCTGTTCCTTCTTTCGCCTTCCAGGTTCCTCGGGAAAAATCTCTCTGTGCAGAACTGCTTTGAGATGTATTCTTTGGCAAGGACGCATAAGAGTCCTGCCCTCCTCCATGCGGTCATACGCTTCCTCACCAGAAAATTCAGCCAAGTCTGCGAGCATGAGAGTTTCCGCCAGCTGGACCTCAGCACCCTCATCACCCTGATATCCTCCAGCAACCTTGAAGTGGCTTCAGAGATCAAGGTCTATCGGGCAGTGCGACTCTGGGTGCAAGGGCAATCCAGCAAGCATGGTCCTCTGCTAGGAGACCTGATGCGCCATGTCCGCTTCCCGCTCTTCAGTCCGGAGGAGCAAGTCGAACTACAGAGGGACTTGGAGAAGTGGAAGGACCTCAGGCTCGAGTGGAAGGTACTGGATGGCGAGGAGAGGTTTCGTCACATCAAGGGCCTCCGGCAGGGCATGTACAAGCCACACATCTTGTGCATCGACACCCAGATGTGCGAGTACCAGGAGCTGGAGAGTGAAGAGGCCCACATGGGCTGCTATGACCCACAGACCGAACTGTGGGAGAAGCTTCCCGGCCTGCAGTCCTTGACGCATGCATGTTGTGCCACAGCTGGTGAGAAGATCTATGTCTCTGGAGGCATCTGTAAGAACTCTTACTCCACCGCCGTCTATGAGTTCAGCTCTTTCAGAAGCCAGTGGCTGCAGCTCGCACCCATGACTGTGCCCAGGGCTGCACATGGCTTCCTGTTCCACAACCAGAAGCTCTACGCCATGGGGGGATGGTGTCAGTTCCAAAGCTTCCTCAACTTGGCGGAGGCTTTTGATCTCGCGACAGGAACGTGGGCTACGATTGCAAAGCTCCCGTTTGCCCTGAGCCACCCGGCCTCGAGCGTCTTCCAGAACAAGCTGTACCTCCTTGGCGGCGCGACGGGAGTTTCTGGCCAGTGGCTGTTCCACAAAGGCTTCCTGATCTACGAGACCAGCTCCAACACATGGACTCAGGTGCCTCTGTCCACGGGTTTCTTTGCTGCAGGAGCTGTGGCTGGGGACAGGGGGGTCTATGTGATTGGAGGGTACATCGAGAAGAAAATGCGGGACTGGGTTGAAGGGCTCCTCATCCCTGAGAACCGCCACAGCTCTCGCAAGTGCTTCTTAGTCAACGAGACTGGCAAAATTAGTGGCAACATTGGTATGCCCAAACTGCCGCGTGGGGTTGCCAATGCAGGGGTAGTCTCCTGCGGGAAGCGGATCTACGTGTTGGGTGGGGAAGACTTAACCCAGCGCTACAAGATGATTTACTACTGGGAGCCTGGAGAACCCCGCTGGCACCGGTGCACAACAGAGATCCCTACCACCCGTGAGGGCATCAGCAGTTTTGGATGTGTGACCATGATGAGGCCCATCCCACATATCCGCCAGCTCTTCCAGGTCACCGCCCTTGTCATTGTGTCTGCGGTCAGCAAATAGCCATCCCCCTGGTGATCCTGAATGAACTTTCAAGTTAGCAGAAACCGGGCAGACACATGCAAATAAATCATAGCAAAATTATGGATAGTCACCTACTGACTCGCTGCGAGACTTGGTCTGCAATGCTGTGAACAGCAGAACGCTTCCTATTGTTATCAATATAATTAATATTATTTTCTATTAGTCATGTCCATTGCTTTCAGAGTAAGACTTAGTTTTGTTTGCCCTTTTCTGAATTCTTTTTCCAGCTCTCCAATATTCTTTTTAAGGTGAGGTGATCAGAAGTGTGAACCGTATTCCTAGTGTGGTTGCACCACAGATTTGTGTAGCAGTGTTATGACATTGACAGCTGTCAGGATGCGGTCAGTGGCTCCCGGCTGGTTGCCCAGGAAAGCATAAAGACAAGGAAACATTTCTTTCTGTCCTTTTTTATTTCAATATTACAGAGAGGCTATAGAACCCAGCCTCTTTGATAATGACATCCCAAGTGAATCTCCAGCCCCTGTCTCTCCCACTTCCTCATTCATCATCTTCATCATCATCGTCGTCATCATCTCCTCTACGGGTGCTGCTATTTGCCATCTGTCTTTGAACTCTTTGCTCTCCTACTTTTAAGGTTTGCCAGGTTCTGGGAGATGGCAGGTCCGGAATGCTTTCTAACAATGTGTCCGCTGGGTGTTGCTCAGGCTCTCTCATTATTTCCCAACTTTCCCCCTTATCTGCCTCTGGGCTGTTACTTACCACAAACCCCTGTTGTAAATCTATACTGTCTTCCTCTTCCTCTTCCCTGGAAGTGTCAGAATAGGGAGGCAGCCTCCACCATTCCTCCTCCTCTGCCCAGTCCCTGACAACAGTTTTATTTCCAGTCCTTGTCCTCGTGATCCCTTGTGTGAAATTTACCTCCCCCCCCCCCCACAGCTGCTGCAGTTGATATCTTTGTTGACCTATCTGTTGCAACCTTGTTCCTGGTTAGTCAGCTCCAGTTCAGACCCCATGAGTGTGTGAGATCAGGACACCCACACATGTCCATCACTTCACGCCTGCTTCTTTCAATCGCATCTACAATTTTACTTGCCCATTCACGCAGTTTGGGCAAGTAACTTTCAGACCACGTTCTGGGGGCCACATGCCAGAAGTGGGCAGGGGCATAAGTAAAAGTGGGCGGAGCAATGGCACTGAATTATACCTTTGCACAGTAGGCTGGTTTCTATATACACGCACACAGCCCTCACTATCCTGATAATAAGAACAGCATCACCACAAGATCTAAGACACATTCCAACTAGGAAAAACATTCAAGGAGTGTGTGAAGCAGGACTGGTGAGGAGAGTTTGCTGGGGAAAGCTTGTGTGGCTGGAGAGGGGTTGTGGTCTGGAGAGAGTCACAAGCACCAGGCAAAGAAGAAGAAGAAGAGGAGTTTGGATTTGCTATCCCACTTTATCACTACCCAAAGGAGTCTCAAAGTGGCTAACATTCTCCTTTCCCTTCCTCCCCCACAACAAACACTCTGTGAGGTGAGTGGGGCTGAGAGACTTCAAAGAAGTGTAACTAGCCCAAGGTCACCCAGCAGCTGCATGTGGAGGAGCGGAGACGCGAACCCGGTTCCCCAGATTATGAGACTACCGCTCTTAACCACTACACCACACTAGCTCTAGAGGCCTAGAGGGGTACACATGACCTCTTGGTAGGGTTGCCACCCATCCTGTATAATACTAGATTGTCCCTTATTTCAATGTAAAATCTATGCTAGGTATTGATTCAAAACAGGACACATTTTGTCCCGTATTTCCCCTATTTCTGTGTGCACACACTCTCTCTCTCCCTCCCTCCCCACCTCTTGTTTTTTTCCTTTCCTTTTTTCTCCTCGCCCCCTCTCCTTATCCCACCTCCAAGGAGGAGCAAACCAGGGCAAGGCTTTCATGTTGTCCCTTCCAGTCCCCACACTTTTGGCATGGGTTAAGGTGCCTATCCAAAGAGCTTCAGCCTGGAAGTGTCGGGCCGCGTCCCTCCAGTGGTGCAGCATGGGGGTGGGCATAGGGGCCGTTGCCCCGGGTGCAAAATTGTTATGGGCACAAAATTTCAACACTTGGTGCTACCTCGATACAGCTGCATGCATCCATCACTGGGCTCCATGCTTCTCCATGCAAACCAGGATATGACCTCTCCAGACAGTGGAATGACTCTTCTTATCTCTGTGGCTGCAATCTCTTGGATAACGCAGGTGCTGTTAAGCAGTTGAATACACATGCATACTCCATCCAGTTCCCTCCCTTCCATTCCCCCCTTCAAGTAACCCTGGGCTCTGGCAACCCATGCTACACCACTGCGTTCCTCAGAGAGAAACAGGTTCCGAGATTCTAGAAACAAGTGGTTTTGTGTCAGTGTAGCTCAGAAGCCCCAGTTCTGAACATAGTTATCTACAGGATATTTGAGAGAGGAGGGTGAGGGAGAAGTAGCTCCCCATAAGGCTTGCCCTCCATTCCCAATGTTTTTTCTTTCCTTCAGAAGCGTAACATGTGGAACAAAGCCTGTATCCTCATCAGAATATGCCCCACTATTTATTTATTTTTGTCCTGGCCCAAACGTACAGTACTGGATGTGTTTGAAAGGGTGTGTGAAAGGTCATGGATTTCTGGGTAGCAAAGCACAGACAGGTTTGCAAATCTGTGAGCACGTGTCTGCGTGTGACAAATTCCAGAGTGGCATCCGCATTGGCTGCAATAGAGTGCAACTAATTGCTTTAAAGTCATTTCAGTGCTGGGGGGCAGGGGCAATTGCCACCCCACCCAGCCCACAACCCAGCCCACCATCTTATCCTGTATTTTGCCCGAACAAAGGTAGCAACCCTACCCCTGAGTTTGAGGTTCCCAGGCCCTCTCTTACACCACTTAGCTGGAAAATCATACAAATTACAAATAAAAAACTGAACACAAGTGGGTAGGTAATGACTAGTCCTTCTGTTCTATACCTCTCGGGAGTTAAGTGCCTTCAGGTTTCTCAGGCAGATCATTGCTGTAGAAACCACTTTGCAAGCTGTCTGTGAGCCTCACATCCACTAAGGGTTCACCACCTCTATGGCTGTCAGTGCAACCGACGTCTTTCGGAAAAGCTCTAGGATGGGCTTTTTGGGGACCTTCATGCTGGTGCAGCCAAAGCCGCTGAGTCCCCAGCTGGTGAATGGCAGCCTCTCCTGGCACTGGACCCACTTAGGGGCTCCGAGTTCCCAGTAGTAAACAGTGTTATAATATTCCTCTTCGTTCTCTCCTTCCAGGTTGTTATACATGTAGGTGTTCTCCCCACCCAGTACGTAAATGCGATGCTTCCAGCGCACCACACCGGCCCCCGCCAGCTCTATGGGCAGCCTGGGGATAGTGACTCTCCTGTCCAACTGGCCATCTTCCCCCAGAAAGAAGCACTTCCTGGTACAGCGCAGGTTCCCTGTTTCCGACCAGCGCTCGTTGTGCCTCGTCCGGCTCCGGTAGTAGCCCCCGATCACATAGATCCCGTTGTTCATGGCCACAGCGCCAGACCAGTAGCACTCGTTGTCCAGGTACACTTGACTCCACGTGTCAAAGCTCACTTCGTAGATCAGGACCTTCCGGGAAGCGTACCATGAGCCGACGGTGTCTGTGACGCCGCCGACCAGGTAGAGCTTGTTCCTGAGTGCCGCTGAGGCAAAGTGGCTGAGCGCAAAGGGCATCCTTTTAATCGGGGCCCAGGACTTTCTCTCCAAGTCGAAGCACTCCGCTGTGTCAAGGTAGTCCTCGTACTTGCACCAGCCACCCATGGCGAACAGCTGCTGGTTGCAGGCGAGGAAGCCGTGGGAGGCCCTGGCCACAGACATGGAAGGGAGCTGAGTCCAGCGACCCCTCAAGGGGCTGTACTCATGCATCGTGTCTGAATAAGAGTCATCCGTGTGGACCCCTCCGGTGACGTACAGCTTGTCCCCGACGGCCACACAGCGGGCGCAATACAGGCATTTCAACAGGGGCATCTTTTCCCACGTTTCAGCCTGGGGGTCGAAGCAGCCGACCTGGAAGTCCTTGGTCTTCAGTTCTGGGCCTTCCATGTTGAAGAGGTCCACGCAGATGATGCAGGTGGAGTACATCCCTCTTCGCAGGCCTCCGCTGTGCTGCAGCCTCTCCTGGCGGTTGAAGCGCTTCCACCGCAGGCGGACGTCCCTGTAGCACATCAGCTCGGACTGGACCACCCTCAGCTCCTCCTGGGTCAAGAGCGGGAGGCGCACATGCGTCAGGAGCTGCCCCAGAAATGGCAGGCGGCTGGCGCTCTGGGCCATCACCCAGCGCCACACGGCCCGGTAGACGGTGAGTTCGGAAGAGACCACCAGACTGTCCAAGGAGATAATGCTAATGAGGGTACTGGGGTTCAAGTTGGGGAAGGTCTTGTCCTCGATGGAGAGGCGCTTGAAGTGCAGGTTGACCAGGATCTTGGCTTCTTGGAGGAGATCAGGGTCGCTGTGTGCGAAGCCCAGTTGGTAGAGCGAAAGGCAGTTCTCTGGGGAGATGTGTTCTAAGAGGTATCTGGGGTGGACAGATGGAAAGGTAAAAAGGTAAAGGATCCCTGGATGGTTAGGTCCAGTCAAAGGCAACTATGGGGTTCATCTTGCTTTCAGGCCGAGGGAGCCGGTGTTTATCCACACACAGCCTTCTGGGTCATGTGGCCAGCATGACTAAACCACTTCTGGCACAACGGGACACCGTGACATAAACTAGAGCATACGGAAATGCCGTTTACCTTCCCACCACAGTGGTACCTATTTATCTACTTTCACTGGTATGCTTTCGAAATGGTAGGTTGACAGCAGCTGGGACAGAGCAATGGGAGCTCACTCCGTCGTGGGGATTCAAACCACCAACCTTCTGATTGGCAAGCTCAAGAGGCTCAGTGGTTTAGACCACAGCTAACAAAGGACACACCACTGCAGAAGATGAGCTAGACAAGAGGCTGCACAATATTATTTAAAGCAGCATCGGGACAATTTAAACAGTTTCTCCAAAAAGAACCTAGGAAATGCAGTTTGTTAAGGGTGCTGAGAGTTGTTAGGAGACCCAACTGATGGAATATGCTGAATTAGCAAGTCTAACTAGTAAAATTAGAGATCAAGATGAGACTGTTTCTCAGCAGGATTGGAAAATGTTTGTAGATTACTTTAAAAAAATCATTGTAAACATATTGAAACACAAGCAGGTTTAGAGTAAGAACAGCAGTAAAATACATTTCTGAGAATACTGTGGAGGAGGTAATGTATAGAATAATTATAATATGCAGCAACATTAGAAAAACTGGGGAAACCATGGAGGGCTGGAAGGGAATTCGAATACTAATTGAATGTTAATTTGAAAAAGTTGTACAATTTATTTTTGTTTTTATGTTTTTGAAAAATCTATAAATAAAATGTATTTAAAAACTGAGAGAGTTGTTAAGAGAGCATTATTCCCCTCCCAGAGCGATAATTCCTAGAGTTTCCTGGGAAGAGGAGTTGACTTTTAAACCACCCTGTTCCTGTAATCAGAATATAATTGCAAAATCTGAGTGTGCAGGCTGAATAATATGAATGCACCTCTTTGGCACACTACATCTTATCTGGAATTGTGCATGAGCCCTGCAGATGGCACTCCTGACTCATGGGGGAGAAATTACTTTGGTTCACGCTTTAAAGTCAATCTACCTAATCTACACTTCTTGAATCTAAAGGCAATGTGAAAACATAGCCATTTTTCAACAATTGTGTGAAGCAGTTCTCCAGTCAAAAGGGGAGCATCTACATTATTGTTTGCAAAAGAAAAGGAAAAGAATGCATACAGAATTGCGTACCAAAATGCATATACCTAGGAGAAAGGCACTAAAAAAGGTCTGCTGATTTTCCTGCAAGCTTATAAAAAGAAATTTTGATACAGAAATGGGGCAAACTGACGGTTGGAAAACTAAGAAACTGAGAAAAATTGACATATTTATCTATCCCTATTGCTTCAGCATGTGATGGAAATGCACTTGACTGGAGAAGGGAATGTCTTTGCACCCTAATATTCCACTTCCCCAGAATCTGCAATAGCTTGAACATACAGGCAACAACTGATTTATGTGAGTCCAATTGACACACAACCATGTAAGTGTGTATCGCAGCAACCCAAGGACACAAGGAGAAGGGGATGACAGAGGACGAGATGGTTGGACAGTGTTCTCGAAGCTACTAGCATGAGTTTGACCAAACTGCAGGAGGCAGTGGAAGACAGGAGTGCCTGGCGTGCTCTGGTCCATGGGGTCATGAAGAGTCGGACACGACTAAACGACTAAACAACAACAAAAGCAGCTTCCTGATTAAGCCAGCCCTTTGTTCACAAATGGGAGGACTAGAATCTTGCTTCATATTTAGGGATGGACCATAGCTCAGAGCATCAAGCCCAAGGTTTGATCCCAGCATCTCCAGATAAGGTCAGAAGAAACCTCGCTCGAGAGCTGCTGCCAGCCAGCGGAGACAATACTGATATAGATGGAACAATGGTCTAACCTGGTATAAGGCATTAAAGAGGATACCAATGTTCAAAGACATGGCATTATTTAGGGATTACCTGGAGCAACTCTCGAGCAGCGGAAGGATTTGAAGCCTGCTGGCTGCTACAAACAGGTCTTGGGCCATCTCTGGCACGAGCGCAATCTCCTCCGTGTAGTAATAGTTCACCACAGCTTGGACAATGGAGGGCTCCATGTCTTGCAGCAGAACCTCTCCATCCTTTGACTCCCGGAAGGAGCTGGAGAACATGGCTCGGAAGTAGGGGTTGATGGCAGCAAGGAGCATCCTAAACAACAGGGAGGGAGGGATGTGTCGACATTAGGAGGTCAGGGTATCAATTCAGCATCCCTTAGCTACCTTGAACCATGTGAAATCTCTGTCAGCAAACTTGGGCTACCTCACTGCTCAACCCTAACTCCAAACCATTTATGAGTGAGTTTAAAAGCATTGACTCACAGTGTAGACAACCCTGATCTAGATAAACCAAAAGTCTGACTTTGTATAAGGCAGTGTCTAATGTTCCTGTGTCTACCAGCTCCCATATGTTGTTTCTAATTATTGCAGCCTCTTGTAGCCTGAAAAAAAAAAGAATGATGACCCCACTTCTGACCATTGTTTGATTCTATAAGAGTTCCCCTAAACTGGGGATGGGGAGGCCTAAGATCCTCCAGATGTTGGTGGACTGCAGGTCCCATAATTTATTTTGTTTTGTTATTCATAAAATGTATATGCCCACTTGGTTGTAGGAAAAACCTCATAGTGATTATGGCTGATGGGAACCGGAGTCCAACACCCTAACCACCCCATACCTCATGAGTACATGGATGCTGTTTCAACCATGGTAGAGAATGACCCAATGCGAGTAGATCTAGGAAGCTTAGTACTTTGGCACACGAATTTCCAGGATTATGCTGGAAAGAGCTATATAGCAAAGAATGTCAACAAGGCATTCCGTGTGAGTTGCCCTAAACCAGGGATGTCAAGTCCCAAGGACCTTCCAATGTTGCTACAACTACAACTCCCATCATGCCTGACCATGAGGCATGCTGGCTAGACTGAATTGATTTGGAGTCCAACAAGATCTGGAGGGCACCAGATTGGGGAAAGCTTTGAATCCAGAGATGGTGAACCAGTGGACCTCCAGATCTCATTGGACTGCAAGCCCCATTCTTTTATTTCTTACCCACTGCCTTCCACCACAAGGTCCCTGGGCAGGTTACTACAATAATGCTATCAGTAGAAACTAACCCCGATGGATATATTCTTTCTCCACTGTCGGAGGAAGTATGCCTTTAAATACCATTGCAAGTGGGGAGAATACTCTTGCATTCAGGTTGTGCCTGCAGGCTTCCCATTGGGACAACTGGTTGGCCACTGTGAGAACAAGATGCTAGATGAGATGTGCCAGCACATTCTTCTTATCTTCTTATGCAAATAATGTTGGTGGGGAGGAGGAGATCCCACTACCTGTTTGTCCATTGACCTAGCAAGCATGCATGTGGTGGTACAGTGGTACCTCGGTTTACGAACTTAATCTGTTCCTGAAGTCCGTTCTTAAGCCAAATCTGTTCTTAAACCGAGGCGCGCTTTCCCTAATGAGGCCTCCCGCTGCCAGTGCCCTTCCACCGTTCGGCTTCCATTCATATACCGAGGTAAAGTTCAAAAACTGGGGACCACTTCCGGTTTTTTAGAGTTCATAAACCAAATAGTTCGTAGACAGGACTGTTCGTAAACTGAGGTACCGCTGTAATTACAAGGAAGAGGAGCAGGTGGTGATTAGATCAAGTCACATGCAGAGGGGACCACATGGAAAGTGTCTTGCCCAGGGGCCCTTCTAAACCCAGAGCAGGCCCTTTGCCTGCATGGCAAATAACAACCCCAAAATGTATATATAAATACCTGTGACAGGGGAACCGTTCGCCTTTGGCCACGATGGTTGTGTCGCAGAGGAGCTGTTCCTGGAGAAGATGATTCAGCCCTATAGGAAGAGAGGGAATGCGTGTGATGAGACAGAGCAGACAGCCATCAGAAGTGAAGCCTTATTAGTGGTGCCACCAGTGGGGGCTGCCCAATTGGCCTTGACCTGTGACAGGGCCTTTTTAGTGGCAGCTCCCCATTTGTGGAATGTTCTCCTCAATGAGGTGCATCTCTCTCCTTCATTACTGACTCTCAGCCAGAAATTGAAAGGATTCTTTTTCACCCGCTTATCAGATGGCTGAAATATACCATTCCTGGCAACCATGAAAACACTGGTGGAGAGATATGATTTTAACTGTTTTTAAAATAATAATAATTGGTTTTTTAAAAATATGTTAGTATTATTACTATTATTGATTCATTATTATCTTTTTTAAAAAAAATTATTAACAAACCAATCAAATCACATTAATTCCAAATTACAGGGCCAAATTTTAAATTTTTGTTGCGGATACCCATATTTCAAGCTCCGAAAGGGATCCGATCATCTTATTGCTGCTGCTTTGATGTTCACAGTTCTGTCCAAATAATATTCACAATTCTATCCAATCCTCTCTTTGTTGTTTTCCTCATCTGTTCTTGTTATTTTTGTATATTTTTCCTTTCTCTTTGTGACCTCTGATAGTCTCCACAAGCGAGTTGAAAACAAGCATTTTTATAATCCTGTGTGGGTTTTTCCATTCATCCAAGAGTCATATTCAGACGGCAGACGCATTTCATCACTTCCATAGAAAAACCAATCTTACCGTCTGCTCATTAATCTTCGCAGGCCTGTCACTCCCTTCTCGATCTTCTCAGGGGGTTCTGCCAGGAGTCCAATGTAATAACAAAGCCATAGCTTCCTCCTCCTTGATCATCAATCCTGCAACAAAGCCTGCCAACATGGCGACTCTCTTTTTATAACTGCGTCATTCCAAAGGCCTTTCATTCTTTACAGATCTCCATAAGCCAAGCCTTTGGTTAGTAATTCATTTCCACACCGTTTCTTAATCATCCTGCTTATAGTCAATTGTGCAACGGTTCTTCTTGGGGAGGGATTGTTAGGTAATCACATAGAGAAAAAAAGAAAAGTCTCCCCCCCTTCAGTCCCATTCCGACATACCGCCCCTTTGATGTATCTTCTTCTTGATATATTTTCCTGTTGAATCCAGCCCGTTGCTCCACTTCACAGAGGTCACTTCAATCAGCAGTCTTAACTCCCGTTCTTCACTCGAAATATGTGCATTTGCTTCTCTCTAATTGTTTATTTTGAGCAGCTGCAACCAGGCGTGCTATCAGAGACAGCGTCCAGGAGAGCCATCCCACACGAGTGCTGTGCGCCTAGTGCCCTCACCCCCCTCTTTCGAACTCGGGGGTGATTTATGGCAACCGCAGGCGAGGCAATGTTTCCCCATTCCCTGGGGTAACAAGGGAGGCTGCATACTCCCATATTAGCCTCTTAATTACCTCGTGTGAGCCGGAGAGATGGTATTGTTGGCCATCTTCCAATGCACCCCTAGCGGCCCCCCTATTGATTTGATTTATTATTATCAACCAGTTTCGCTTCCACTGGGAAGCCATTTCTGGTTTGTTGGCATGTCAGCAATCCAGGGCAGCTGGGATGTTTCTTGGTCCTCCCAGGCATACACAACATTGCAGCTTCAATATCAGATGGGTCAGGGCTGTGGAAGTTGTTGCAGAGGCAGAGAGGAGGCCGGGATTCACCATGGAGAGCAGGGATGGCTGAATCTGACAAATTTAGTTTCTACACTAAGCAAGCTTGCCATTTTGTTATAAGTCTGCATTGGAATTGATCAGCATTTTCTCCTAATATACACACCTTGGGTCTATTTTTGCTGCATATCTGGTGTAATATGCAAATTTTTGCAAATAATTTCTCCCAAACAGAATGCATTTTTTGGTATGTTATTAACAGTGCTTCCTTCCTGGGGGAAAGCAAAGGTACGCATATCCCTAAACATTTTGTGAATCTTCGTACTTTTGTCCATTTACTGTATTTATTTTTCCCAAGTTGAACTATAAAATGGTGGTTTTCTTGAGTCAAAATGAAAGTACCCCCAAACATATTTTTTTTGGGGGGGGGAGCACTGGCTATTAATACTTATGCATGATTTGCTATGCACACCTCGCTGTAGTATACACATATTAAATGCTTTCCCCCCCTGTTGCTGGCAGAAAAATCACAACATTTGGAGAAGTGCAAACATGAAAGGACAGCTGTTCCTTGCTTTGCATACTGTTTCAGGAAGCTGCAAGTGTGGTTGCTTCACATTAACACATGCAGCAAGTTGAATTTCTTCTTACCTCTACATTAAGTAATGTGGTCCAAGAATGGAATGGATGTTCCCATTCCATTAAAAAGTTTCCACAATGTGTTTAATTGGAGAAAAATCATTATTGACATTTATGAAGGACTGGAAACTTCTTGTGGACTTTTTTGCGTGAAAGAGGAAATGAACTCGTAATATCTGCATTTGAAGATTGAAAAAAATACAGGTTTATAGAAGATAGAATGGTTGAGTGTTAATGTGTGAATACTATATGTAGCTGCAGGACATAGAACTGAAGGTTTTTTTATTTTTCTCTATTCTCCCTCTTTCCCGTTCCAACGCTTTTTCTTTCTACCTTTATTTCTCCCTCCCCCACACTTTCTAAAATATTCTTCCCACCTCTGTTCTCTTTTAGATGAAATATTTCAGTGTATTATAAAAGGATATTATGCAATGGATATGAATTTTTGTATATCTTCGGACAAGTATCAATAAACATATTTCGAGAAAAGAAAACGAAGAAAAATAAAAGTATCCATTGCTATGGGCTGCATTCCTTAAAACGCAACTACAGTGGTACCTCAGGTTACAGATGCTTCAGGTTACAGACCCAGAAATAGTACCTCAGGTTAACAACTTTGCTTCAGGATGAGAACAGAAATCGAGCTCTGGTGGAGCGGTGGCAGCAGGAGGCCCCATTGGCTAAAGTGGTACCTCAGGTTAAGAACAGTTTCAGGTTAAGAACGGACCTCCAGAACGAATTAAGTTCTTAACCCGAGGTACCACTGTACTAGGAATAAGCCCCACTGAACACAACAAGGCTTGCTTCTGAGTGAATATGAAATAGATGGTAAAAAAACCTTGCCCAGCCATGGTGGGCTCAAATATCGGGGGACTTACCCTCTCGTATGTACTCATTCAAAGACTTGTGTTCCTCTCCAACGATATCATCATCTCTGTCCCAAGGTGAATTCATCATTGCACTCCTACTTGCTCCCAGATAGCAAAGCTGTATTGCAAGTCATTCCTGCTGGCAGGGGGTGGGGGGTGGGACACAGAATAAAGATGAGAAGAGGTCATTGGCAAGAAATCTGAATCGGGCACTCCCAGTCAAGTGTAAGATGTAGGCAAATACACAAGTTTATCAGAAGATGGCCACTGATGACTACTGGTTATGGTGACTACTCTCTGCTTCCATGGTTGAATGCAGTAATGCTTCTGAATGTCAGTTGCTGGAAACGATAGGAACAAGGAGTGCTGTTGTGCTCAGGTCCTGCTGATCGCCCGTGGCGATTTGGTTCACCTCGGTTAAGAACAGGATGTCATTGGCCTGATCCAGTGAGCTCTTCTAAAGTTCCTCAGAATATTAGAAGATCCCTGCAAAGACTCATCTAGCATTTTGCTTCACACATTGATCAGCCCCAATCTGTTGACATGAGTCCCCTGTTTTAATTTGTGTGTGTTGTGTTAGTTTTGTTACATATTTTAGTTATGGGTTGCATGCCCCCCAGTCCCCAAGGAGAAAGATGCTCCAAGGGTGTCAAAGGTCTGTTTTCAGGTTTTGGTTTCCTTGGAATGAAAGTCCATGAAGACTGTGGATTCTTTAGAGCATGGGTAGGCAAACTAAGGTCCAGGGGCTGGATCTGGCCCGATCGCCTTCTAAATCCGGCCCGTGGACGGTCCAGGAATCAGCATGTTTTTACATGAGTAGAATGTGTCCTTTTATTTAAAATGCATCTCTGGGTTATTTGTGGGTCATAGGAATTCATTCATTTTCCTTTTTTAAAAAATATAGTCCAGCCCCCCACAAGGTCTAAGGGACAGTGGACCGGCCCCCTGCTGAAAAAGTTTGCTGACCCCTTGCTTTAGGGCATGTATGGTTTTATTTACATATATATACAGCCTGAGCTTAGGATGGAGAAACTCACAGTGTTAACACTTCAACAGAGCTTGGGCTCCCCTTTAAGTTTCTAGAGAGGGTCCTGAAGGCCATGGCTTCAGATTCAGCACGTGAAGCCTTTGAGTCTTTCCAGATTGAGACACAACTACTGGCTCCATGGCCCTCCCCACAGGGCCTGCAATGTGCCTCCCATCCCAGTTATTCCTATCAACCCACAAAGCTAATTCCCATCTCCATAACCACACCTCTGTCCGGAAGTCCGGTGTGCAACCTGATCTTCCTTCCCCCAAACTTTGCCCCTCCCAGCCTGAACATCACCCAGCCTCCAATTGGTCCAACTGGCAGAGGTGTCATAGTCTGTTTTGCTTATTGTGCTCTGATTCGTTATTCCCCAATTGTGTGCCTTGCATGGATGGGGAGGGGGCACACCTGGAGCCTCATTAAGGATTAGGAGAGGGGAGGTGTGGCTTCAGGAAAGGAGGGGAGGGGCTTAAATGGACCATAGAACAAGAACAAACAGCTTCAGAATGAATTCTTTCAGAAAGGGGGAACATCATTGCAGACCCTCCAAGTGTCCCTATTTTCCAGGGACTGTCCCAGATTTACAGAAGCCGTCCCAGTTTCCGATTTGATCCCAGGATGTCCTTCTTTTCCTTAGGATGTCCCTATTTTCATCAGAGAAATGTTGGAGGGTATAGTAGAACGTCCCTATTTTCATCGGAAGTTATAATGTGACACCCCCCCTCGAGCCGAGGAGATAAGTACCCTTTAGAAGACATCAGAAAGCAGCCCTGTAAGTTTTTAAATGTTTGATATTTTATTATGTTTTTATGTTTGTTGGAAGCTGCCTAGAGTGGCTGGGATATAATAATAATAATAATAATAATAATAATAATAATAATAATAATAATGGAGTAGGACATCGCTATTTTCATTGAAGAAATGTTGGATGGTATGTCATTGGTTGGGCCCTGCCTCATGATCTGTTACATTTTCATTGGGAAACCTGTGAGTCCCTGGATGTTGTTTGTCTCCAGTACTCATCAGCCCCAGTGCGACCGGTGGTGAGGGACCATGCAAGCTGTAGTCTAGCAACATCCAAAGGGTCACAAGTACAGTGGTACCTCGGGTTACAGATGCTTCAGGTTACAAACGCTTCGGGTTACAGACTCCGCTAACCCAGAAATAGTACCTCAGGTAAGAACTTTGCTTCAGGATGAGAACAGAAATCACGCAGCAGCAGCGCAGCAGCAGCGGGAGGCCCCATTAGCTAAAGTGGTGCTTCAGGTTAAGTACAGTTTCAGGTTAAGAACAGACCTCTAGAATGAATTAAGTTCTTAACCCGAGGTACCACTGTACCACACGGCTACTAGCCACTATGTCTCCATTCTGCCTTCATCGTCTGAAAAACAGTTGCTAGGAATCACAAGTGATAGGAGTTTCTGTTGTGCCCAGGTCCTTTTGGGGGAGCTGCTTGAAACAGATATCTGGTTGGCCACTGTGAGAACAGGATGCTGGACCAGTTGAACCACTGGTTCAGGAGGGCTGTCCTTAGGTTCTCGTGGTTCATGGTGCTATTTTAATGCTATTTAGTGCTTAGGTTCATCCTTACTATAGTGTCAAGGTTACGCAGGAGGATTTCACAACAACATAGAGTGTATCTTCTTTCACTGTTTCCAATCCATTTCCTCATTCTCAGGCTCAAAATAGAAACAGGGGTTTCTGTGAGAAACTAAGGGAAGCAGAGGGAAACCAAGAGATACATCCTTGTAGAGAAAAGGTGATTCAGATCTACAAGGGGAGGCAAAGGGGGAATCCAGCCTTGGACAACCAAGAAAGCAAACAGTCCAGCGGTCAAATCCTGTTGGGGCCAGAATGAAGTAGAGAGCAGCAAAATAAACAAGCACCCTGGCCTGCCAAGACTTATGGCCCTGGGTGCAAATACACAATCACAAAAGGGCTTAATGCTTGATAGATGATTATTTTTTTGGAATGATCACATACAGTGGAGGCTGCTCCTTAAGGGCAAATGGGGCTGTGCCCCACCAACCTCAGTCTGCACTCAGCAGCCTCCAGCTGTCTACCCTCTTGCTTGTAATAAAAAATAGAAACCATACATGCTCTGGTTAAAACACAGTGATCTGTCTTGGAACCCTTGCCCTGTATCTCTGTATCTTTGCTTTTGAAAATGTTTTTGTGGACATGCCAAGGAAATTAATGTGACAACGGCAACAAGAGTCTTAATAGCACAAGTATGGAAGAATGAGGAAATCCCTACTAAAGAACTGTGGCAAGAGAAATTGATGGACTATGCGGAATTGGCGAAATTGACACATAAACTATGTGCCAAGGATAACTGTGACTTTAAAGAAGAATAGGAACCTTTTACGAAGTATTTAAAGAAACAACAAAATGAACTAGACTCCTTGGCAGGTTTTGAATAAACTCTCACAAATTCTTTATTGGCAACATACAGATAGATAAATTGAGGATCTTTACAATTTTATAACATGCAGAGAATAACATGTGCTGAGAAACCAGAGAGAGGAGCTGAGGGAAGTCTGGGAGTGGGGGAGTGAGGGCGGGTTTTTCTCTTTTTTTTAGGGGGGAGGGGGGAAATGGAGGGGGGAAATGTGGATGATGTATTTTTGTTAAATTGTTATTTTGAAATCCCTAATAAAAAATATTTTAAAAAAGAAAAGAAAATGTGTTTGTGGGTCGTTGGACCGAAATAAAGAATATTGTTGTTGCATATTCAGTCTGGAGAGTTACCATGGCTGTCATTGCTTCCTTGGAAGCTGTTGCTCTTTGTAGAACACATCAGGTAGGAGGAGGAGGAGGACAAAATTAGAATTCATAGAACTTGTTGGAGGTTTTTAAGCAGAAGTTGGGAGGCCATCTGTCTTGGATGCTTCAGCTGAGATTCCTGCATTGCACAGGATTGGAATAGATAACCCTTGGGATTCCTTCCAACTGTATGATTCTGTCATTCTGCCTGTCATCGGCTCTGGCCATTGATGGTATAGTATGAATAATAGGTGGGGGGCCTAATCATGTGACAAGGAATTTAGGGTGCTGTGGATCTCCACTGGTGCTAAGCCCCCAATCCTGGCTCAGCCAACAATATGCCGATGTACGTAACTTGCTCAGCTGGCTGAGCCAAAGCCAGTGTCAATTTCCAAAAAGAAATTTACAGAGGTGGGGGATTTAGGTTTGATCTTAAGCCCAGTCAGCTCAGTCAGGCCACCTGGCAACATGGTGTAGAGCTGAATGACCGTGGAATGGACTCCCGTAAAAGGTGGTGGATTCTCCTTCATTGGAAGTTTCTATGCAGAGGTTAGATGGCCATCTGTCAGGGATTTTTTTAGCTGTGATTCCTGCAATGCAGGAAGGGACCAGATGAGCCTTGGAGTCCCTTCCAATTCCACAATCCTATGATTCTATGGAAATGTCAGTAGCATGAGGGCCCACAAAGACTGATTGATTACTAAATGGCTGCACACACCCACCTGGCTCTCCAGATCTGGGAGGACAAAACCAAACAGCACAGTCCTAATGGGAGAGATGGAAAGCAGGGGCCTTTTCCACCAGCACTGCTGAAAGAACAGCTCCATTGAGCTCCCCCTGAAATATTTCCATAACAGCAAGTCTAATGTGTCTGGGTAGATTTTCCTGCTTCTTTCTCTATATCCGTTCTTTGCTTTTGCTGCATCTTTTAGAACATAAGCCTACAGAACAGGCTGTCTCATCGGAGCCAACTTCTAGGGGCTACGAGGGCTGAGCCCCTGCAACGTTGATGGGCATTCCCATTCAAATGGTGCGTGTGCACTGCATCATGTGAGCGATTGTGCAGGGCGGGGATCACCTGGCATTGGGAATCAGCTCTGAAACTGCCAGCAGTATTGGTTACCCAACTTGAAGGAAGGAATCCTAGCAATGCAGTTAGAGGCGTGGTCCCGAGGTGTATAAAAGCTTGTTGTGCATTTCTAGCTGAAGCACTGAAAGCGTGGGCGGACGACAGATAGGGACGTTGCCAGCCAAGAAGTATGGCGAAGTTTCTGAGACTGGTGAGCATTGCTTGCTTGGTAATTGGAAGTAAAACAATCCTCTCTATCTGGTAAAAAGGTAAAGGGACCCCTGACCATTAGGTCCAGTCATGACCGACTCTGGGGTTGTGGCGCTCATCTCGCTTTATTGACCATGGGAGCCAGCGTACAGCTTCCGGGTCGTGTGGCCAGCATGACAAAGCTGCTTCTGGCGAACCAGAGCAGCGCACGGAAACGCAGTTTACCTTCCCACCAGAGCGGTATCTATTTATCTACTTGCACTTTGACGTGCTTTCGAACTGCTAGGTTGGTAGGAGCAGGGACCGAGCAACGGGAGCTCACCCCGTCGCGGGGATTCGAACTGCCAACCTTCTGATCAGCAAGTCCTAGGCTCTGTGGTTTAACCCACAGCGCCACCTGCGTCCCTCTGTCTATCTGGTACTTTAACACAAAATCCAGAGTCTGTACCCTTTCCAACTGGTATGGGTGGGAAGGTGTAATCAAAGACTTATTACCATTTCTGAAACAGGGTCCCCCCAAGTCTCTCTCTCCAGCCACCCAATCAGCATGAAAAGGAAACTTTTTAGTCACTGAAGTCTTCTCGTACTTGGTGCTGATGGGTGCTTGGTGATGAGTGAAAGGAGGTGAGTCAGCTGCTGAGGATTGGCTCCTCGGGTCACTCTGCAGAAGGTACACAGGAGGAACACCAAGGAGGAATTATTTTGTATGCTCCTATACTAGGCATTTAGAAACACTGGAAACACAATTATCACAGGAAAGATGGGCAAGCTACATAGGTTACATACAACAGACTTTAAGGAAAATTGAAGTCTCTTTGAAAGAAGATCTCAGAGAGTCCCAAATCATGTGCCCATGTATGTGCGTAGAAGATAATAGATCTAGCTGAAAGGCAAGACATGGAGAACCACACTGTTCTTTGTAGTGCATCTCTAATTATTATTACTGTATGATTGTATGATTATTGTATAATCTTAGGAGGAGACATGGCTTTGACTATAATGAAGGGACCCTGCGCTTCTGAATTTGCTGCCACCCTACTGTGTGGGTATGTCAGAATGGTGGCTGGTTGATTCAACCCCTCTTCATTAAATGCATCCTCTCTCTTTCATCCCCTCAGCTTCTTCTGACTGTCCTGGTTCTCCCAGCATGTGGTAAGTGAGTGAATGTTGTCTGTCTTAGAACTTCTCCTGACAACCAGCTTCTAGAACACTCATGCGGATTTTCTTCAACAAAGCTTATGATTTAGGAGAAACTGGGACCTCTTGGAATGTTGATGCTCTGAACCCTTCCAGGTAGGCCTGGGCTGTATAGGTGTGTATAAATAAGCCATATATCATAAAGACACCATTGTCTCCACTTTGCCACATTTCCAAAGGGAAACACAGACTGTGAGTAAGCGCACCTGGAACCCAAAGAATCTCACACTGCTCTCAAGATTGGTGTCGCGTGTAACAGCATTCTGGGAACAGTAGCACAGTAGTCATTGTTATAACTGCAGTAAAGTAAAATGGGTATGTTTAACTGTTACTTGCCACCCCAGTCTATGAATGGTGATGTCAGGCGTCAGGGAATCCGATTCCTCCAAGGAAGGCTGCTATGAATAGATAGACAAGGAAAGTTCTTACCAATGTTTTTTATTCAATATTCACAGAGAGAGGCTTAGAAATGCAGCCTCTTGGAGTAATGGCATTGCTCCGAGTAATCTCCCCCCCCCTTCTCTCCTCAATCGTCAACAGCACCTCCCACCTTACATTGGCCTCTTAGGGCCATTTGCCTCCGAGTCCTTTGCTCTCCTACTTTCAATGCCCGCTGGGTTCTGGGAGAAGGGGGGTCTGGAATACGTTTCTGAGCACAATTCAAAGTGTTGGTGCTGACCTTTAAAGCCCTAAATGGCCTCGGTCCAGTATACCTGCAGGAGCGTCTCCACTCCCATTGTTCTGCCCGGACACTGAGGTCAAGTGCCGAGGGCCTTCTGGTGGTTCCCCCGCTACGAGAAGCCAAGTTACAGGGAACCAGGCAGAGGGCCTTTCGGTATTGGCACCCGCCCTGTGGAACACCCTCCCATCAGATGTCAAAGAAAAGAACAACCACTGTATTTTAATACTTTGTTGGAAGCCACCCAGAGTGGCTGGGGAAACCCAGTCAGATGGGTGGGGTATAAAGAAATTATTATTATTATTATTATTATTATTATTATTATTATTATTATTATTACTAGTGATAACGTGTCAGCCAGCTGCTCCGGCTCTGCCTCCCGCTCCTCTTCTCCCATTATTTCCCAACTTTGCCCCTCATCTTCCTCTGAGCTGTGACCTCCCACAACCCACTGCTGTCAATCTATACTGTTTTCCTCTTCTCTGAAAGGTTCATATTAGGGAGGCAGTCTCCACCATTCCTCCTCTGCCCAGTCCCTGACAGGTGAGAGACTCCAGGGGTTCATTCATTTACCCAGTGTTTGGTTTCCTTGGAATGAAGGTCAGCAGAGTCTGTGGTGTCTTTGGGATATATGGTTTTATTTAAACACATATAACAACCTGAGCATAGGGTGGAAGGGCTCACATCATTAACACCCCAAGGGATCTCGCTTCTCCATTAGGTTTCCTAGGCAGCCTCAAGTCCAGCTTAGGTTCAACACATTTCTCTGTGCCTACTGCTTCCAGAATCTCTTATTTAGCTTTCACACACCGCAGCTCACAAAACCAGCCCCGCTTAGGCATATTGTTCTTAACATGGGACAAGGGCCACCCATTTCCCTCTATCACAAAAGAGCAATTTATTTGAATATGCTGAATTGCAGCACTTAACTAGCCAGACCAGAGCCATTACCTGGACAAAGAAACTGGTTTGGCAGACTTCCTCTTACACATTCTTGGAGGGGACCCAAGATTCCATGACGGCTCCCCAAACTCATAGCAGTGTATTATCCCGTAAACACCCAGATGTCAGGGACGGGTGAAATGCTGGCAATTGTGCACCAGGGGGAAAGGGGCTGGAGTCTGACTCGGGAGAGGGCAGCAGTGATTTGTGGGGACTTGTACCAGCCAGGAGGCAGGGGGAGCTTCAGAGCTGGAGGGTGAGGCACAGGATAGGTCAGAAGAGGAGGAAGAGGCAGGTCAGGCAAATGAAGGGTCAGGTGCATCCTCGCCCTCTCCTGCACCACTGTCTCCTAGAACCAAGAGCAGATTGAAGAGGGAAGAGCATAAGCAGCTTCTACGCAGGTACAGTCCCTGGCTATGTGTGTACAGCCCATCAGGGGAAGATACATAAGCTGGTGAAGGGGGCTAGCTGCACCTATTACTGCAAGCACTCTATAGAGCAGCACAGACCAGGGAATAGATGCCTGGGTCGGCAAACTACGGGCCGCGGGACGGATCCGGCCCAATTGCCCTCAGGATCTGGCCCGTGGACATTTCATAGATCGGTGGTTCTGTTTGTTAATTTTTTCCCATAATTTTTTTTCCAGCTCCACCATTTTTTGGGTGCCATTCCCCCCCCCTTGCACACCACAGTGCCTCCTCCCTCCCTCCTCCTGCCTTCTCCCCACCCTTCGCCCCGCCCTGCATAGTGGAGAAAGGGGGCTGGGCTGAGCTGGCTGAGTGCGACTTTGGGCAGTGCCTCTCCAGAGCCAGCCAGCCCTTTCGGGCCATTCGTTCCTCTGCTACTGCCAACAGCCTCTGCCACTCGCAAGGGCAGGCACAGGAGCCAGGGTTGGCAAAGCACAGCGCTGACAGCTACAGCACAGGTAGGCAGAGGGAGGGGAGGGGCTGGGGGAGAGGGGGGGAGAGAAGCTCCCTCTGCCTTGTGTGTGGTCCAGCCCACTACAAGGTCTGGTGAACCAGCCCCCTCCCAAAAAAGTTTAGTGACCCCTGCCCTACACTAAAAACTAAAGCAGTAGAAACTACAGAAAAGTGTCTGCTTTTGCAATAAAGAGTTAACCATCTGCTGTGTGCATTCCTTTGGCTGGGGATCATCTGTGAATAAAGTCAAAAGATGCTACAGGGGAGTGTTGGCCATGTCAGAGCATCTCGGAGAGAAGGGGAGGGTGGCAAAATATTAACTTGCTATGCACCTAGATCGGTGGTCTCTCATCCGGGAGCTGACCAGACCTCAACCTGTTTGGCTTCACCAAAGTGGTGGCTTTGTGTGCCTTCACACCATACCCTGGGACCACACCTGCATTGTCAGGCACATTTTGTGAATTCAAAGACCTTTTCCATGCTACTTATTTCTACTCAAAAAACTTCCCGTTCTCCAAAAGTGTATCCAGAATAAAGGGCCATGAATAGCTTCTCTCCATCTCACCTCAGCTTCAACTTGCACGACTCGTTGGTTCGACCGGGACGACCCTTCAGGAGTGGGTGACTTTGAAACTCTCGCTGACCTGAGGAAGGAATATCCCAAGGACATTTGCCCTAAACCCATTGGAATTGAAGCTCAGACCGTGGAGGGAACCCCAGCGTCCAGCACTGGGCAGATCTTTCATCCGTGAGTGATGCCAGAAATGAAGAAACATGATCATCCTTGTGAGGGGAGGGGAAGCTTAACTCTTTCTCTCCTTGCCATGGACCCAAGAAAAATAGATTCTTTGAAGCTGCTCTTTGTATTTCAAAGAAAGGTTCTGTTGGATCCCAGTTTAGTGCAGATTATCTGCACTGCTTCTCTCATTCTCTTTCTCTCCCCACTAGGTTTAACCCTAAAGAAGGATTTGCTTGTGTAAATAAGGAGCAGAAGTATTCCTGCTTGGATTACAAAGTCCGCTTCACCTGTCCCAAGAACTTCTGCTCAGGTGAGTCAACCAGGACATCTTGTGGTGAGATGGGGGAATGATCTTCAACCACCTAAACTATGTCTGTGTAACACCAAACCAATTGCTCAAAAGTGAACTGTCTTTCACTTTTATACTATATAAGAGGGGTTGCTGACATGGAACTCACAGTGTGCTCAGAAAAGGTCTCAATGAATATCCCTCCCAAAATCCACAGTGTGCAGGAGAGCTGCTTGCTCTGCCTGCTCAATTTGGCAGCATTTACACCAAGAGTTTATTCCGTTTCCCTGACATTTCTGCCATTATTTATTTCCGCATTGTACTTGAACTTTCACAAGGCATAAAAACCAGAAACATAGTAGAAAACAGTATAGCGCAAGTTTAGTGCTCATTCCCCCCCCCCCAAAAAAAAGGGCTTCTTCTGGAAGCAAATAATACAGAAATGAGCACTAAAGTGGCTTTACATCGTATGAAACCTCAAATGCAAGGTGGAAATTAACAGTTAGGGAAGCAGTCTGGAAAACAGAACAAACTTCCATGTGATAGCAGCCTAAGTCCTGCTCAAAACAGACCCCTTTGAAATGAATAGGCCTGAGTTAGTCATCATGACTATTACCTTTAGTGAGTCTACTCTGAGTAGGACTGACATTGGCTACAACGCTCAAAACATGACACCCACCATCCCACTTCTTCTGAGCTGAAGAGCGCTGCAAAGTGCTTCTCTCGGGGAGCAATCCATTTCACATCTGGAAGCTGACCCGGGACTGTCAGTTGACTCTTGCTTTGACACTGGAGACAAGATAGCACCCTCTGGTTTGTGGTGAGGGAGAATGGCAGCATCCTTGATCAGCAGGTGCAAGATAGGCAGGGCAGGACTTAACATCTCTGTTCTTCAGCAGAGGCCAATGGTTGGATTTTGCTGCTGTTGCTTCTGCCTGGAGCAAGAGTGGCCTCGCTCCACCCAAAGGAGCCCCAGTCCTCTGTGTTTGTATGTGGAGTCACATTTTCCTCCTGATAAAATATTGCAACCTGAGTGTATGGGGGCAGGGGTGGGAAATATACCAGCCCTGCTATTTTAGGGAACTATTGCCTGTGGTTGTGGAAGAACAAGCGTGCCCATGTTGCACAACCAAACATTTGCTCCCGCAGTTCCTTTTTCCTTTTCCTCGTGCCCTTGTAATGTGGCAAGAAAGGAGCAAACGTGACAGTCTGTGTGTAACAGGCCTCACAACGCCTCTCAGGTAACAGAGGACAACCCCCGTTTATTCCCCTGCTGAATCCCCCAGTCAAGCAGGACTGGAACCAATAGAGGAACATAAGCAGCTGACTGGTACTGAGTCAGACCCTTGGTTCATCTAACTCAATATTGTTTGCACTGGCTGCCAGCAGCTCTCCAGGGTTTCAGACAGTTTTACCTGGAGATGCTGAGGATCAAACCAGGGACCTTTCACATGCAAGGCAGGTACCCTGCCACTCAGCTACGCTTGCACAGCTCCTGTAAGGCTGATATCAGAAGATGGCATTCTTGGGCACTTGCTGAAGCCCACCACATTGCAAGGGTCTCCATCTCTCTGCTGATTCCCCTCTGTGCTGCCACTGCCCATCCACCTGCCCCGCTTGAACCAGCAAGGAGTGATAAGGATGGAGCTAGCCGCACAGGTTGGACCCTGGCTAGGATGAGCAAAAGCCACGGGGGCTTGGAAGGGCCCCTCACAGGCTCAACGGGTAAGTGAATGACCTGGGACACTGCTGAGCAAGTGTTGTTGTTGTTGTTTAGTCATTTAGTCATGTCCGACTCTTCGTGACCCCATGGACCAGAGCACGCCAGGCACTCCTGTCTTCCACTGCCTCCCGCAGTTTGGTCAAACTCATGCTGGTAGCTTCGAGAACACTATCCAACCATCTCGTCCTCTGTCGTCCCCTTCTCCTTGTGCCTTCCATCTTTCCCAACATCAGGGTCTTTTCCAGGGAGTCTTCTCTTCTCATGAGGTAGCCAAAGTATTGGAGCCTCAGCTTCAGGATCTGTCCTTCCAGTGAGCACTCAGGGCTGATTTCCTTAAGAATGGATAGGTTTGATCTTCTTGCAGTCCATGGGACTCTCAAGAGTCTCCTCCAGCACCATAATTCAAAAGCTGAGCAAGTGGGTCCATTCAAAGAGGAGGGTGGCACTGAGAATGGTGTTTCTGCTTGCCTTTGGAAGAGCTGGGCATGGGCAAAGGGCTGCAGCATCTGCACTGCTTGCAAAAGGCCCCAGGTTCAGGCCCTTGCATTTCCAGGTACGGTTGGGAAAGACTTGGAGAGCAGCTGCCAGTCAGTGCACGCACTACTGGGCTTCATGGAGTGATGGTCTGACTCAGTATCAGGCAGCTTCCTGTGTTCCTATGTTCCATCTTTCTTGTCCTCCCATACCTGCAACAAACACTCATTTAAGTCTTGCCTTGCCTTTTCCCCTTCTTTAGGATGCACAACTCGCTGGTTTGATCGGGATAATCCATCTGGAAAGGGAGACTATGAACTCCTTTCCAATCTGCGGAGCGAATATCCTGGTGGGATTTGTGACGAGCCCCTTGCCATCAATGTACAGACTGTGGACGGGAGACCTGCAGTGAAGACAGGGCAAAAGTTCTCAGTGTGAGAAGACACTTTTGTTGATGGCTGTGATTTTTTTTTAAGATGCCAGATCAGAATCTTGCTCTCTTGCTCAGAGATGTATTTTTCTAAAATCCTTGTGATACATAATTTCTTCTCTTTCCAAAGGTGGGCATGGATTCCAGAGCTGAGCAGGGATCCTATAGCCCCCTGAGCCTTGATTAAATTCTAACACTTACTGGTTCCAGAACTTGAGAAGTGTCTAGCACCCACAAGCTCGTAACAATACTCAACTAAGATGGGCACAATTATATCTGTAACTGTCATTCCATACAGCACAACTTTTTATCCCTCTCTTATGCAGGTATGACACTACTAGAGGCTTTGCCTGTGTCAACACTGAGCAAGAACCTGGTCAGTCCTGCCTAGATTATGTGGTCCAATTCACTTGCCCAGAATCCTTCTGTTCTGGTGAGTGCTGCTATGTATTGATGGGATGTTCTCAGTGGGGATGGGGGTTCTTACCTAGAGGTGGAGGAGCTATTTTCTGGTTCACCTCAGGTGCCAATCTATCATAAAGACACCATAGTCTCACAAAACCAGCCCCACTAAGGCCCATTTTTCTCCCCATGGAAAAAGGCCTACCCATTTCCTTCTATGGCAACAGAACAACTTCTTTGGATATGCTAAATCATGGTACAGTGGTACCTCTGATTATGAACTTAATTCGTTCTGGAGGTCCATTCTTAACCTCAAACCGTTCTTAACCTGAGGTACCACTTTAGCTAATGGGGCCTCCCGCTGCCGCTGCACTGCCAGCATGTGATTTCCATTCTCATCCTGAGGTAAAGTTCTTAACCTGATGTACTACTTCCAGGTTAGCGAAGTCTGTAACCCATAGTGTTTGTAACCTGAGGTGTTTGTAACCCGAGGTACCACTGTACTTAACAAGCCAGCCAGAGCCATTACCTTGACAAAGGAACTGGCGTGGCAGGCTTCCTCTTATACATTCTTCCCTGGCAGGTTTGGAAGGGACCCAGGGTTTCATCCTGTCTGACCCCCTGCTCACCAAACACACAACGGTATAATGCCCAATAAACACCCAGCTCAAAGCTGTACATCTTGAATAAAGTGGAAAGATGGTAGAATGGAGTGCAGGCCATTCCAGAGCATCTCAGAAAGAAGGGGGTGGTGACACAATATCAGCTTGCAATGCACCTACATAAATGGTTTCTCATCCAACAACTAAACTGACCTGGTCCTGTTTGGCTTCACCATTTTGTGCCTTCACACCACCCCCTGGGGCCACACTTTCATTGTCAGACACATTTTGTGAATTCAAAGACCTTTTTATTGTTGTTCCTTATTTCCACTCAAAAAACTCCTTTTTCTCCAAAAGTGTATCAGGAGTAAAGCGTTATGAATAGTTTCTCTCCGTCTCACCTCAGCTTCAACTTGCACGACTCGTTGGTTCGACCGGGACGACCCTTTGGGAGTGGGTGACTTTGAAACTCTCACTGACCTGAGGAGGGAATATCCCACGGACATTTGCCCTGAACCGATTGGAATTGAAGCTCAGACTGTGGAGGGAACCCCAGCATCCAGCACTGGGCAAATCTTTCATCCGTGAGTGGTGCCAGGACAGCATTAGGGAATTAATTGTTACTGAGCAGCCTTCCAATGTTTCTGTTATGTGTCAGTTGGCCCAACTAGGAATGTGGGAGGAATCTGTTGGAAGCAGATTATCCAGTGGATTTTCTTCCATCTGCCCAGAGACTCTTGCTTTGAATGCTGTGTGCTAGGGGTCACCAAGCTTTTTAGACCTGGTGGCACATTTGAGAGAGTGCTGAGGATACCAACAGTGGGTGGCATAAGACAACATGGCTGTCATGGGGAGCATGCCATAGAGAGATACAGTCATTGTGGATTTGTCACCCTCGCTCATGGGTGATGTCACACTTACCATGAAAAGTCATCTATGTCTTGCTGGTCATGATTTCCGAAATCAGGACGCTTTGCCAAAATGGGAAGAACCATCTGGACTTGCACCCATCCCCTGTATCTTCATCTTAAAGTTTTACCTCGCTCCCTTCCCAACCCCAGTGTGGTTTATTTGAGGTGTTGGGAATCTGTAAGGATTAAACTGCGGTTCTTGGGATACTTTGGGGGGGTAGGTGTACAGCCATAGATTAGCTTGAGCATTATGTTTCAACACAAGAACACTTTCTGAATAGAACACACATTTATGAAATAACGTGTTGCAATCAGAAAGGACTTGTTTTTGCACAGCTGGTTCTTCCTGCCTAAGTGCAGAACCTTACATTTGTCCCTATTGAAATTTATTTTGTTAGCTTGGGCCCAGTTCTCCAGTCTGTTAAGGTCATCTTGAATCCCAATTCTGTCTTCTGTGGCAATAGCTACCCCTCCCAGTTTGGTATCGTCTGAAGATTGGATGAGCATCCTCTCAATTCCTTCATCCAAGTCATTCATAATGGCATTGAATAACAATGGGGCCAGGACAGAACCCTGTGGCACCCCACTTGTCACTTTTTTCCAGGATGATGAAGAACCATTAATGAGCACTCTTTGGGTTTGGTCAGTCAACCAGCTACAAATCCACTTCACAGTTACCTCGTTCAGCCCATATCTTGCCACAACTTCTCTGCAATAATATCACGGGGGACTTTGTGAAAAGCTTTACTGAAATCAAGAGTAGATATGGTTAGAATTGCAACCATATATGGCTTTGTGCAGGCATGTCCAAAGTCCATTTTGGGGGCCTGGTCAGTCTAATCCAGTCTCTGTGGCAGTTTATTTCCTGGGGTAAAATCCTAAAGCTCAACAACTTTGGGGTAAAACCGTAAAAAAAAGCTCAACAACTTCAATCCTAAAAAAAGGTTACAACTTTGGTCGGCCCTCACAGCCCTTCACTTCATCAAATCTGGCCCCCTTTGAAAAAAGTTTGTACACCACTGGCTTTGTGATAAGTCACTTGATTGACTTTGTCATCAAGGTGCCAAAGGACACCTTACTGTACAAGTTTAAGAGAGCTACCCTGCAGAAATTCATTAACTTTGAAAACAAGCATGTAAAGAAAGCAACCGATTTGTAAATATTTGTTGATGGCTAAGTATACATACATTTTCACATCAGCAGACTACAAAACAGAAGGCACTTTATCAAAGGAAAGCAAGTGCAGTGGAATGGAAAACACCAGGGGAATGTATGGCTGAATATCAGAATGGATTAAGACACCCAGCAGATCCCTAGCCGTTACTCATACAGATATCAATGACTCCTACCCAAATTAGCATGTGCAATATTCCATTGCATGTGTGATTCAGTGAAAGCGTTGCTGCAAAACGTAGCTGTGAAGCAATAACAACGGGTGTGATTTCAAATTGCTCTGATTGTTTTACATGAAAGAATACATACATGTGGCAATCAGTTCTATTGTGGCATCTCTTCTTCCCTAGTAACACAGGGAGAGTAAAGAAGTGCTGTCTGAATGAATGAAAGAACTCCTGGCTTCATCCCGTCAAGGCCGAAGAAGACATGACACTTATTGCATGGATGTTATTAGTGTGCTTGTTAACATTACATAGCTTGTTATGTAAATGGGGAGGCAGGATCAGCCTTGGGAGGGGAGGGGAAGTTTAACTCTTTCTCTCCTTGCCATGGACCCAAGAAAAATAGATTCTTCCAAGCTGCTCTTTGGATCCCAAGGTTCTGTTGGATCCCAGTTTAGTGCAGATTATCTCTCTACAACTTCTTCTCTCTTTCCTGGTCACAGTTTGGTGAGTCAGATTGCTTCTCTCGTTCTCTTTCTCTCCCCACTAGGTTTAACCCTAAAGAAGGATTTGCTTGTGTAAATAAGGAGCAGAAGTATTTCTGCTTGGATTACAAAGTCCGCTTCACCTGTCCCTCAAACTTCTGCTCAGGTGAGTCAACCAGGACATCTTGTGGTGAGATGGGGGAATGATCTCCAACCACACCATAATAAGCCATGCCTGTATAACACCAAAACAATTGCTCATAAATTAAAAGCAGGAGTCTTTAGTTTATATATGAGGTGTTGCTGACATGGAACCCACAGTGTGCTGCTCCTTTGTTAAACATACCCCCTTAAACATGCCCACATCTCATTGGATGGCAGTGGTTGTATTAAAAAATGAAGAAGTCTGCATTCACACAATAATTTATTCCATTTTCCGTAATTGTTTATTTGCACATTGTATCAGAAGGTCAGCAGTTCGAATCCCCGCAACGGGGTGAGCTCCCGTTGCTCGGTCCCAGCTCCTGCCAACCTAGCAGTTCAAAAGCACGTCAAAGTGCAAGTAGATAAATAGGTACCGCTCCAACGGGAAGGTAAACGGCGTTTCCCTGTGCTGCTCTGCTTTGCCAGAAGCGGCTTAGTCCTGCTGACCACATGACCCGGAAGCTGTACGCCGGCTCCCTTGGCCAGTAAAGCGAGATGAGCGCCACAACCCCAGAGTCAGTCATGACTGGACCTAATGGTCAGGGGTCCCTTTACCTTTACCTATCTGAGCATTTACATGACATAATTTAGTGCCCAAATGTCTTGGGCCATCCATCTGCTCCACATTTTACTAAGGGCAAAGGAGCAGGTGTTCCTCTTCCCTGCAACCCATTTCTGCACTAGTGGCAAGATAGTATCCTGCACTGCATGGAGGGTAGTGGTAGCAGCAGGCTAGATTAGGGGATGGAGGACAGGCAATGTGGGTGCTACATCTATCCTTCAACAGATAACAATGCCTGGGGGGTTCACTATTGGGATTCACGGAGTGATGGTCTGACTCAGTATTAGGCAGCTTCCTGTGTTCCTGTGTTCCAACTTTCTTGTCCTCCCATACCTGCAACCAACACTCATTCGAGTCTTACCTTGCCTTTTCACACTTTAGGATGCATGACCCAGTGGTTTGATCGGGATGATCCATCAGGAAGGGGAGACTATGAACTCCTTTCCAATTTGCGGAGTGAATACCCTGGCAAGATTTGTGATGAGCCGCTTGCAATCAACGTACAGACTCTGGATGGGATTCCTGCCCTGAAGACAGGGCAAAAGTTCTCAGTGTGAGAAGACACTTTTGTGATGGTTGTGAACTTTTTTTACAGGTGCCAGATAGGATTTCATGTATTGCACTCTAGCTTAGAAATGGGGGACCTCTATCTAGACCAGGCACCCCCAAACTCGGCCCTCCAGATGTTTTGGGACTACAACTCCCATCATCCCTAGCTAACAGGATCAGTGGTCAGGGATGATGGGAGTTGTAGTCCCAAAACATCTGGAAGGCTGAGTTTGGGGGTGCCTGATCTAGACTGTCAAATGTGACCCTCCAGGCCTCTCAATCTGGCCCTTGGAACTCTCCCCAGCCACAACCTTCACCATCCCTGCTTCACACCCTCTTTGAGTGCTTTTGTCCAGTTTTCCTGGCTCCTTGAGCTGCAATGATGCCTCTTATTTAACTGGGTGAAAAGAGATGTCGCTTGCCACAAGTGTCCGTTTGGCATTGCATTCACACTCGCCTTCTCCTTTTTCTTTTGATGGTTTGAAACTGTTTCCTACCACTTTTTACATTGTGTTTTGCATATCATGTTGGGGCATACGTGGAAAGTGATTAGTGAACAGCAATTAAAGAAATGTGTTTGTGCGGAGGAGACTCTGGCTTCTGCACTGTTGGCAAGAGTCTTGTCTATTGTGCTACTCATTTCGCCTCTCGCTCCGCCAGCCAGTGGCTTGTGGCTCACACCCTCCTTGCATATTTCTGCTGGCTGGGATGTATCCTTGCACTCTAATAATGCCTCTCGCTTGTCTGGGTGGAGATGCAGTGGGTAAAAAAACAAAGGGAAAATTGACTTCAGTTGCTCTGTTCAGTTCTTCTGGCCCCCACCTACCAATAGCAAATGACTCCTGGAATTTTGCTCATAAGGGAATGTGTTTGTTTTTATTTGCTTTACTGATTAAATAGTGGTTTGTGTGTGTGTGTGTGTTTTAAATGTTGCGATGTATGGTTTCTTCGTTTTCCAAAGTGCATAGTGTGGCTCCTATTACATAGCCAAAATGTAACTAAATTAAACATGGATGGCTCAGTTGGTTAGACTGTGGTGTTGATAATGCCAAGGTTGCAGGTTCGACCCCCATATGGGACGGCTGCATATTCCTGCCTTGCAGAGGGTTGGACTAGATGATCCTCGGGGTCCCTACTGACTCTACAATTCTATGATTTCTAAATTAAACTAGAGCCAGGGCCTTTTCAGTACTGGCCCCGACTTGGTGGAATGCTTTGTCACAAGAGACTAGGGCCCTGCAGGACTTGACATCTTTCTGCAGGGCCTGCAAGACAGAGTTGTTCCGCCTGGCCTTTGGTTTGGACTCAGTCTGACCTTTATGTTTCCCTCCCCTTATGGTTTTGATTTATGGGCTGCTATTAAAATGAGGCTGCATTTTAAATTGTATTTTAACCCATATTTTAACCTGTATTTTAATTAACTGTTTTTCCCCCCTTCCTATTACATTTTATTGTAATTTTATTGGTGTTAGCTGCCCTGAGCCCAGTTCTGGCTGGGAAGGGCGGGCTATAAATAAAAAATGGAAAATAACACCTGTAACATGCAATTTCATACAGAGTGCTTCCCCCCCTAACCTGCTGTTATTCAGGTATGACCCTACTCAAGGCTTTGCCTGCGTCAATGATGAGCAAAAACCTGGTCGGTCCTGCCATGATTACAGGGTCCAGTTCACATGTCCAGGATCCTTCTGTTCTGGTGAGTTCCACTATGAGTTGATAGGATATTCTCTTCTGGGAGGGAGTGGGCAGTGGGGATGGCAAACCTTCTTAATGACTGTTTTGCCAAATAATAATAATAATTTATTATTTATATCCCGCCCATCTGGCTGGGTTTCCCCAGCCACTCTGGGCGGCTTCCTATGCGGGTGGGCTTTCTTTTGTGGTAAATATTTGATTTTTCTGAACATACAAATAACAAACAACAACATAAAATCGAACCACAAAACATCTGCTGTAGCAGTGTTCATTGTGAATATCTTGGAATAGTTTATACATTATAGTGGGGGGTTTAATCTTGCTATTTTACCATTGTGAATAAATAAATAAATAAATAAAATTCTGCCAATTTTTGAGCGTTTTAGTTGCCATAGGAATAGTCAACAGCCAGAAAAGGTAAGTTAAAATGTGGTACGCTATTCATTTCCATGGAAGTGGGTTTTTTCCCCCCAAGCCAGGATGGATTTATTTCGCTCCATATTTGCAAAGCTTTTAAATTGTTATTTTTAATAAATGGTCTGTAATTGCATTTTTCTACCACACCCAAATATTTCATGGCTTGGCCATGGCTTGGTATACCTGCGTTGTCTATTTTGTTTATTTTTGTGATCTGAATCAAAGCACAGCATTTCTGATTTCTTTAGGCTAATCTGAAGGCCAGACCTTCTGCATCCTTCTTGCCATGAGAGGCATCGCCTGCTTTTCTTAATTGCTAATTCAATAAAATCAGTGTGTCGCCAGCAAACATTCCTATGCAGCATTGTGTGTGATTAATTTGGACTCCTGTTGTTTTAGGGTCATTTCTAATTACTTCAGCCAGTGGTTGCAAACAAAAAGTAAACCCCCCTCCCGGGCATGGGGAAAAAAAATGTGATCCTCAGGCTAGAAAAATTTCCCTCCTCTAGTCTGGGCTACTCCATCCTCAATTCTCTCTGCCCTACAACATTTTACGGCCTCTTTAACTTCAGTGCTTCTTGTTCCTTTCCTCAACTCTCCCTCACAATACATTATAAACAGGCCATTCAGCGAATGCCGGCAAGTTCCACCTGAATCTCCTTCTCCTTCTTCTTTTTTAAAAGATCTCCAAAAGGTGTGTTATAGGCGTTCTAATTCATGGTTGCACAAGGTTGCATTTAACTTTCCGAAATGCAGAACTGGAGAAAGTCAATTTGCACTTCCCAATTGAGTCTTCGCTGAGTCAACTATTTCCTTCTGTGATGGAGAAGTGATCTGCAAAGCTTCACATTCTTGAGAGTCACGTGCAATTGCTACCGCTGTCTCATATTCTAGGTGTCCCCCTGACTATTTACCGGGGAAAACTGGGGAAGGGTCCCAGTTCAGTGGGCCGAGCAGATGCTTCGGGTACAAAAGCTTCAGTTCCAGGCACCTGTCTGAAATGCTGGGCAGTTGCTGCCACCAGTATGGACCACAGATTAGGAACCCCTTTCAGCCACCTGAGGACAAAGGCCATTGATGGGCAGGGACAGAGGTAAAACTGGGTGGAGTAGTGGAGATGATTCTTACCTTTTACAGTAGCTACATTCCAGCCTCACAAAAACCAAGAAGTTTATACATGCACACACGTCTCCAACCACCATCCAGGCAAGCATGGGGCATTATCACAGTTCAAAGACACATTTCACCCAAGCAAAAGCGCTTGAGGAGGGGAGGAGGAGTGAGGGGCGTGCCCACTGGGAGGGGGGCAGAGGCCCATGGGATGGAGAGAAAGGCCTGGACAGCCACATTTGAGTCCATGCACCTGAGAAACTAATGTGCTCCACCACAAGAAAGAGTTTCAAAGCTTTACTGCAAACAGTCTTTAAAACAGTTACAATTAAATCTTACAAGATACAAAGGAACACATTGTTGTTAAACAAGCAAGCAATGTGGTCCAGTCTTTTTTTTAGGTCCTAATACTTTATCCACAGCAGTGGCCAGAGGAGAAATGACTGTTAGGAGGAGCACAGACAGAAGAAACAATCGTGCAACTGTAGCAGCAAAACCAGACACCTGTATCTGCTCCAGCTGCAATAAAACTAGTCTCTCCCATATAGGTCTGTACAGCCACAGCAGGTGCTGTAACTCTCCAACAGTTTGAGAATAACCCCAAAGGTGCATTCTTCCATTGTCTCCTGAGACAGATAGATGTCAACTACAGTTCAATAAAAAATTCTTCTCTCTACTCCCAGAGAGATCCTAAGCAACTTGCTTGTATCATCATTGTGGAGCTTAGCTTCTATTGCTGTTACTGCTGACTCCACCAGTGTCTAAAGACACTGGGCTTATCGGGTTTCATCTCCTGCTGTTAAAGATCTCGGTTTTCCAAAAATGAGTCATCACTTAGCCTAATGACTGAAAGGGAAACATCCGGCCTTTTCTGCTGCATTTGCCAGAGTGAAACCTCCCATGCCTAATGCAAACCTCCCATTGCAAATGCAAACCTTACAGCATAGCATTTCAAATACAATGCACTCAAACATAACATTTAATGTGATACCTTTAACACCTCAGTGCTTTTGCATGGAGAAGGTGCTTTTGTATGGAGAAGGTCCCAGAAGCAAGGTGGACCAATGGCCTGATTCTGTACAATGAAGCCCTCTAGGACCCCCTGCCAGATACACCCTTCTCTGGCCCTGCTCCACACATCTCCTTGATTGCTTTTTACCTGGCTTGAATGTGTCACTGAACTGTGATAATGCTTCTTGCTTGCCTGGATGAAGGATAGACAGACTGTGAGCATGTTGCTCTGACTTTTGATGACTAAGTGTGCAAGAGTCACATCCGTCGTGTTGCCCAATTTTGTCTCTGGCTCCACCCACCAACATGGGCACATGACCCCCTGGAAGATTGCCCAGGAAGGAATGCAGTCCTCAGGTTGGGGGAAAAGCCCAGCCTTGCTCCAGTGTCCCCCAACCCACCCACAAATTTTGTTAGCTCGTAATGAATGAACTGAGTCTCCTTGTGTCTCTACATGTGCAGTTTCCATCACATCAGAGGATTTGCTATTGCACCAATGAGCAACAGGAGGGTGTCCACAAATCCTGCCAAGACTACAAGGTTCAGTTCACCTGTCCAAAGACCTTTTGTTGACGTGCGATACATTGACGGGAACGGAGAGACACTCTGTATGCAGGGAAAGTCTCCTGCCTGTAACCATTAGGTACCACTGCTTGCCAGTGTACACAACACTGAGCTACATGGAGCAATAATATGATTCTTATCAGATATTAGGTACCTTCAGGCCCCAGGCCTTTGCTCAGAGTTCAAACCAAAACAAGGGTGAGAAATGGGAGCATACAAAACTGACTTATACTGAGTCAGACCATTGGTCTATCTTGCTCAGTATTGTCTACACTGACTGGCAGAGGCTCTCCAGGGTTTCAAGTGGCGGGTATTCCCAGTCCTATCTGACTGCAACACAGATGAGTTGTGGCCTTGCTTAATTACACTGGGTTGTGGCCAACTACATTCTACTCAGACTGAACCCACTGGAATTAATGGTCCTATGGTAGTCATGGCTGTTAATTAAATGGGTCTACTCTGAGCAGGGTTAGCTTTCAAGCCATTATTTTCAATGCCACACTTTTTTTTAATTAAAGAAAATCTTTATTTTCTTAAGAAAATGCAGTTCAGCTGATGACCGCTCCTGTAAAGTGTTGCGCAGAACAGAAATGCTGGATGCCCTCACAAGAGAGACTTCTTTCGCCACCTGAAGTTCCCCTTTATTACTGATATAAAATGTCAACAAAGCATAATGATAACAAAGCAGACATGCATGAAGTGTAAAATATTGACTAGGCAAATCAAGCGAACAAATAGAAAATAAAATAAACAGTGGGGGATATGAGTAACTGCAGCTCATCTATAAACTCGTAAACAGAAGGAGGTTAAGAAGATACAGGGGTACCTCAGGTTACAGACGCTTCGGGTTACAGACGCTTCGGGTTACAGACTCCGCTAACCCAGAAATAGTACCTCGGGTTAAGAACTTTGCTTCAGGATGAGAACAGAACTTGTGCTCCAGCAGCATGGCAGCAGCAGGAGGCCCCATTAGCTAAAGTGGTGCTTCAGGTTAAGAATCGTTTCAGGTTAAGAACGGACCTCCAGAACGAATTAAGTTCTTAACCCGAGGTACCACTGTATATTAGAACACTCCTGGGGGCACAGAAAAAAGTGTTTTCTCCGCATGTTAGATTTCCCATTTACTCTGCATCCACTCTGCTTCCACCACTGGTTTAGAAAGTGGTGTTACATGCACAGTTTATATCTACGATCCATATTCTAACCTGTATCTATCATATTCTTTCTTGGAAATGCTGCATTTTGATGCATTTTCCCCAAACCAGCTTCCATGCAAATAGAGAAAAAGAACAACAAAGCTACATTTTATGCCCCTGATATAAATGGAACCAAGTGGATTTGTTTGGAGTTTAGATACAAGTCAGCTTGCAGAAGAGAGGTTGCATGGAGTTAAGACAGAACGAGGAACTTCCAGAGTCCCAGATTATCCTTGAACCTTTATCTCTATGCTGACTTATCTCTCCCTATCGCTCTCTTTGTTGACTATACTGATATATCTTAGGTTGCATCCTGTTTACAACTTCCTCCTCCTCACACTTACTTCTCTCTATCGGACCTCAGGAGGAGAAGTTCACGTTGGAGTTATCCTCTGAGAACAAAGGAGCAAAGAAGGCTGCCTTTTGTCTTCTCCAGATGAGCTAGTTAGGTTAGAGAACTATTTAAAAATTCTACCTGGGTTACTTCCTTACTATAAATTACTTCGTTATTTTTCTTAGTCTGCAATCATCTCCGTGTGTGAGACTGAAACAGGTAGAGTCTGCTCTCCAACCAAATTCACTAGCCAAACGCCCCAAGCTTTGCATATAGAATCGCAGAATGGTAGAAATGGAAGGGACCCCAGGGTCATCTAGTCCAGCCCCCTGCAATGTAGGAACATGCAGATAGTGCGTATAGGAATCGACCCTGTTGCCTTCAAAGAGCTCTATCAAGTAAGTGGAGTCAAACTTCTAAGAGGATTGCCTCGGGGGAAATAAACAGGCGCTTCAGCAAGCAAGCTCTGTTTTATACAGGCGCCACGATTGTTGTCACGATCAATATCACCATTCTAAAACGGATTCAGGACCAACAATGTTTCTTTTCCTTAAAAAAAAATATTAAACAATTTCAACATAACAAATTATCAGTCCAAATAATCAATTACATTGTTTCCACACACACCCCGCCATCCCTCCCACTCCCCCCCCAACACGGACTTCCCTCAGCTCCCCTCTCTGATTCCTTAGCACATATTGTTCTCTGCATGTTATAAAATTGTACCTATCTTTGCCTTATCTATCAAATGCTCAACTAATAAATTTGTGGATGTTTGTTCAAAACCTGCCAAGGAGTTCAGATCATTTTGTTGTCTTTTTAAGTTATTTGTAAAAAAAGTTCCCATTCTTCCTTGAAGTCGCGATTGCAGGACCGACAGTTTTTCTAATGACAGAAGCAAGCGCCTCGCTGTGTGTCCAGGGTCACTGCGGGCTGGGACGGAGCAATAGCGGCAGAAGTTCTCTGCACATGCTTAGATGTCACTGTATCCAGCCTGGTAAGAATGCCTCTGAGATGCCTCTGAGCGCGTCAAGAGAACCGCCCCTCCTTAGCGATCGCTTATTCCGCGAGAGCGACGCCTCTGCGCGCGTGTACTGTACAAAACTCTCCTCTGGACTGCGAGAAAGCGCTCTCTGGACATGCTCAGAGGCGCCCGGTGTATCCCCCTACTTTGGCTCCTTGGGTCCAATCTGGAAGCTGAGCACGCCGACTCCGGTGCCCAGCCCTCCTCCGGGCCGGCCCCTTCCCCGCCCCTTTGGATCTCGCCTCGACTTGGGGCGCCCGAGGCAACAGCCTCCGCTTCTTTCGCTTTCCGCTGCGAGTGAGCGAGATGTCGGCGCGCTGTCGCTCCGCGGGGCTCCTCCTCTATGGGGCGCTGCAGCTGGTGGGGCTCCTGAAGGTAAGAGAGGCAGCCCCTTCCGTGGGCTCTCCCACCCCCAGGATAGAGTCGTCGTCCCCAGGTTCCCCCACCCGGTGTCCTTAGAGCTGCCCCGTCCCATTCTGCCCCCAACCAAATCACAGAGGCAGGCTCCCACCCAACCCCCATCAAGAGACCCCCCCTTCTTTTCCTAGAAGCACAAAGCGCGACCCCCACTATCCTATTCAGCTTTCCCACCCCCCACAACCCAGTCCACAGAAACCCTCCCAGCCGCAAGCCAGCCCTCCACCGCGTCCTTAAGACCCCCAAGAACCAAAGCCAGGAAAAGCCCCTCAGTCCCCCCCTCCCTGCCAGGTTCGTGCCCGGACAGTGCCAACCATTCCTGCTTTTCACTGTGGGTTTCCCTAGGGTTTATTTTTAATAGCATTAAGCAGTTAAGAATCGTTTTTAATTAATTATACTCCATCCACTGCCAATCCCCTTTTAACAGATGCCTTATTAAGCACAGACCCACATTCGATTCAGCACCTAAAGTTCTCTGGAGTGCATTCCATGTCTCCATGAGACAGGCAGACATCCAACAGGTACATGCAACAGTGTGGCTATATATCTCCATTCACCGGGAAGCTGCTATATTGCTCCTCCTCCCAGGATATTGCTCTGTCCCTTCCCCAGAGGCAGAAGGATTACAATGGTACCTCGGGTTACATACGCTTCAGGTTACAGACTCTGCTAACCCAGAAATAGTTACTCAGGTTAAGAACTTTGCTTCAGGATGAGAACAGAAATCGTGCTCCGGCGATGCAATGGCAGCAGGAGGCCCCCATTAGCTAAAGTGGTGCTTCAGGTTAAGAACAGTTTCAGGTTAAGAACGGACCTCCAGAACAAATTAAGTACTTAACCCGAGGTACTGGCCTTCTGCCGCTGTGCTGCCAGAGCACAATTTCTGTTCTCATCCTGAAGCAAAGTTCTTAACCCGAGGTACTGTTTCTGGGTTAGCAGAGTCTGTAACCTGAAGTGTATGTAACCCAAGGTACCACTGTACTTGCCTCCCCACCCTAAAAAAACATATATTTGAATATTTCCACATTCAGTGGGGCAGGGAATGATTGATGGAAAATCCAGGTTACCATAGCTATAAAACTTTTCAGCAGCTCGTATAGTCTTTCCATTATAAAGGAGGCGATACAGGCAAGGTACTAAATAAACACTGTGTAAAGCAAAGGTTTAGAAACTTTGCGAAGACTAAGCCTTTGTAAATGCCACTAGACTTTGGACAGTAGAATATATACAGTAATACCCAAGCAGTCATATGCAGCTTCCCGACACTGAAGTGCAGACATTGTGTGTTCTATCAAGTCAATGTGTTCTGAAATATCTACCTGATCTGACCGGATATTTCTGTCCAATGCTGACTGTGCCGCAGCCATGAAAGGCAAAGATCTGGTCGACCCAAACTCTGATATCCTCAAGAAGAAAGCCTGTTGCAACAAGTGTGTTTGAAGAAAACGCCACAGGGCACATTTTAATTTATAGTTGTCTTCAGAGGCAAACAAATTGGAAAAGAGCATTCCTTGTGGGTGGGCTCAGCAAAGTCATACGATTGACAATTCTGCTGAGTTTTGCAGTTTTAAGAAAAATCGTCTGAGGCTCACCTGCGGTACAGAAGTCTCCAAGTCCCAAAGGGTCTCGGTCTACACTTTTGTTGTAAAGATGTGCTCGGTTCTGCTTTGGGTGGCAACAACCTTCGCGGTCACCAGGACCAAAATATCTGGAGGAAACCAGGCCAGGGGTGGTTGGATCCAGACCATGTTTCAGCTTCTTCCAGTGGGAGTTTTCAGCAGATAAGCATTAGACTGCCTGGTACAGAATGTCTGGCTAGGAACAGAGTATTCCAGGTTCAAACTTCTTTGTGGCTGTGGACCAGTTGCGACCCTCTCAGCTTGGCCTACTTTGCAGGGTTCTTAGGAGGATAAAATGGGTGGTAGGTGGGAGGGAGGGAGAAGGGTGCTCAGCACTTTGGGCTCATTGAAAGAAAGGTGGGATGTAAACAAAACAAAAAGATACCCGTTGACAGTCCTCCAGGAATGTGTCTCATCCCATTTTCAAGCACAAGCCCATTATGTGCCTACTCAGAAGTAAGTCCCAAGTTTTTGATTTGAGTTTCCATTGAAATGAGGCTGCATTTTAATGTTTTAATGTTATATTTAAATCTTGTTTTTAAGTTGTATTTAAATCAATTTGTTTTTATATCGGTTGTTAGCCGCCCTGAGCCCGGTCTTGGCTGGGGAGGGCGGGGTATAAATAAAAGTTATTATTATTATTATTGAGCGCATGGGATTGCAGCCTAAAGCTCACGGCCCCCACATCTGGTGGCTGTCACTTTTCTCAGAGCTCACCCTGATTTGTTGGCGAAAAGTTTTTTCCCCAGAGAGGTTAGGTGATGTTGGCTGTTTATCGAGCGTTTCTTCTGATTTGTTTGTGAGCTGGTTAGATAACATCACGCCAAGGAATTGTTATGCCACACTTTCCAGCACATTTTCCTGGCATGTTTCTTACTGCAAAAAAAAAAGTCATTTTCTAAAAAATAAAAATAGGAGAGGCAGCAGGTTTGTTGATCAAGGGCCCCAAATTCACTTCAGTTTCTGCTGCCTGATTTTACTGGTGCCTGAGTGTATCTCTTTTGCAAAATAGCAAATCTGGAAGTATCCTGAATTGATTTGTTTCTATAACCCAATTTCTTTGCATGGGGCTGTGGCCAACTAAGTCCTACGTACTTAAGAGTGAACCCACTGCTACATCCAGTGCTAGCCTTAGGCATATGGTTGGCCACTGTGAGAACAGGATGCTGGACTTAGATGGGCCATCGGCCTGATCCAGAGAGGCCTTCTTAAAATAAAACTTCAAGCCCTTTCTTAAAAATCCCCAACACAAAACTGCCCTTTCTATACCTGTCACACAGCTCTTTTGATGCATGTCAATAACTTGTCTGTGTGGGATGGATTCTTGCGTTTCTTTTCTTTGCACCGAGTTGACATTTACTGCTCACCACAACCCCTTTTTCTCTGGAGACAGCACAATCAGTTAAGCCTGCCTGGTATACATGGGAAGTTTTGGGAATTTACAGTTTCTTTTTTCTTTTTTGTCCCAATGTCCTCTCTCTTTCTTTGCATTGAATTTACATTAGAACTCCTCTTGTCATTTTGTTGCACAATTTGGAAAAAAAATTGTTGGAGAAATCTGCTTGGGATTTTGCAGTTCTAAATAATTATGCATCACAACCATTGACAGAAGCTCTACATGCGAGCAGGACTGAGCTGCTTTTTCCTCTTCCAGCAACCATAGGCAACACATGCAATGTTGAAGGCAAAGTCTTCATAATTACACCCCGTTTGCAAGTAGTGCATGAAAGGGCCCGGATTTTATTGGAAAGTCCCAGGGCTCTTCCACTTGACTGAGCATTCGTTGTTTATTGAACATTCATCCTAATTTGCTTGCAAGAACCTTATGCGAGGCTTAGGCTATGTCTGGTCTTTATTGTGCATTTGTTTCAATTTGCAGTTTGCAGGACAAGGAGCATTCCTCCTCATTTGCTTTGCATACTGTTTATACACCCACCCACCCCACACATTTCAACGCATTTCCTTTTTCCTAACTGCAAATGTCTGGTTCCTATTTTTTTAACAGTGGATTTGCTGTGTCAGGGTGACAGAACACTTGAATCAACTTTAATTGCCCAAACCGAAATTTCTCGGTATGCATTTGAATCCTTCTTGCAAAACAGTGGCAGGCTGGAGGCACCCTCAGGACTGATCTGGAAACAGCATCTTTCTTATTTTGACTTTAGGTCATAATTGTAGCTCCTTCCTTTTAATTTCTTTTTTAAAAAAAGAAAAAGATTTTTATTGATACAACAAGAAAAAAGAAAAAAACACAAATACCAAATTACACACAAGAATAACTATAGACACATAACTTTCTTAGCAAACAATAAAACATATATTGGTCTTAACGCTAAGGACCCAAGGTTGGGTCCTTTTAATTTCTAAGGTTCAGCATCACTCAGTGAAATGGGGACTTTAACCTGAGTTTAGGGCCTTCTCGGTATGGCACCCACCCTATGGAATGCCCTCCCATCAGATGTCAAGGAGATGAGTAATTATATATCTTTTAGGAGACATCTGAAGGCAGCCCTGTAAAGGGAAGCTTTTTAAGGTTTAATGTTTTACTGTGTTTTTATATATGCTAGAAGTTGCCCAGAGTGGCTGGGGCAACCCAGTCAGATGGATGGGGTACAAATAAATTATGATTATGGTTATTATTACAACAAAAGTTTGGTCTTGTTTACTCCTTAGATTAATGGTGATGGTGGCAGGGCAAAGGCCAGAGGTAGACAGTGAAAGCATGACTCAAACACAGTGAAGACTCATATGCTGGGGGTGGGGATCATAAATAGTAAATACTTGACTGACTAGTTTATTCTGAACTTCTTATCTGTTCCATATGTTTACCTTCAACTTAGTTTAGCAATGAGCAGCAAAGGTACAGATGTATACAGTGTTATTTTTCTAGAAAAAGAGGTGCCAGAACTCAGCATAAATGCCTCCCTTGTTCTCTTATAATGGCAATGGTGCCCACCTGAGAGGTGCCGGAACTGAGAGCCAGCTGGGAAAAAAAGCCCTGGATGTATATAGGCAAAGGTTTGCATCCTGTTCTATGACAGACTGAACAGAAAGATCTCCCCCTTTCGTTGCAGATTTTATTAACTGAGAAAAGAAGGGGATTCCCAGATTTGAAGAATTAACTCAGAATGGGCAGCTATTAACAAGGCAGGACATTGGTAGTAGTATTAAAATAGATACATATATGTATATTTTCATATACAATATGCACATATAAGAGATCAGATGGGTTCAATAGAAACATCACAGCACCAGCCCTTTTCGTAAAAGTAAGCGACCCTTATAGAGAAGAAAGTTCCAAAGGGATGATTGTGTCAAGCTGCTGATTCTGTAGCTTCACCCTATCAGCCATAAAAACAGGAAGAAGAAGAAGAAGAAGAAGAAGAAGAAGAAGAAGAAGAAGAAGA
>JAXCMG010000052.1:198432-269001 GCA_034642415.1 Podarcis siculus | reverse complement strand
GAAGAAGAAGAAGAAGAAGAAGAAGAAGAAGAAGAAGAAGAAGAAGAAGAAGAAAGAGGAGGAGTTTGGATTTGATATCCTGCTTTATCACTACACTAAGGAGTCTCAAAAGGACACAGGTGGCGCCTGTGGTCTAAACTACAGAATGGAGTGAGCTCCCGTTGCTCGGTCCCAGCTCCTGCCCACCTAGCAATTCAAAAGCACGTCGAAGTGCAAGTAGATAAATATGTACCACTCCAGTGGGAAGGTAAATGGAGTTTCCGTGCACTGCTCTGGTTTGCCAGAAGCGGCTTAGTCATGCTGGCCACATGCCGGAAGCTGTCTGCGGACAAACGCCAGCTCCCTCAGCCTATAGAGTGAGATGAGTGCCACAACCCCAGAGTGGTCCGCGACTGGACCTAATGGTCAGGGGTACCTTTACCTTTACCTTTAAGGAGTCTCAAAGCAGCTAACATTCTCCTTTCCCTTCCTCCCCCACAATAAACACTCTGTGAGGTGAGTGAGGCTGAGAGACTTCAGAGAGAAGTATGACTAGCCCAAGGTCACCCAGCAGCTGCATGTGGAGGAGCAGGGAATCAAACCCGGTTCACCAGATTACGAGTCCACTGCTCTTAACCACTACACCACACCACAACATCACAAGAAGACATTAAAATAATAATCATAGGAGGCTTAAAAAGAATGAATGGTGTAAAATATATTACTTAGTGGAATACAAGGTTCAGATTTCTACCAAACGTACCAGATGTTTGTGCATGTTGCCAAATAAACACATATTTAGTGGGAATGTGCCAACCATGAGATTGTTTTGTCATTTTAATCATAAACGGCCCCTATGCTGAAGCAAAGCCAGAGAGGTCTATTTCACCGCTGGTGGCATGTATTTTATGAGTCAGATTCCCCACCCCCACCCCGAAATGGCAAGAAGCATGACTTTTCCCATAGAATAACAGGGCGCGTCCTTCCACCCGTGAGAGATCACTAGATGAACAGGGTTGTGAGGTACGAAGAACATATTGGTGTTTGTGGTAGGGGTGCGACTATGTACACAAGTTCGGGAAGCAGGTTGCAATGGAGATTGTTGTTGGCCAGCAGGTCACCTTGGATGCTGAGCTATGTGTCTTATTCGTTGATGAGAGTGCCAAGGCTAACCTTGCTTCTCGACAATTAATTCTCTCTCTGCTGGTTGCTGTTCGTCTCAAGATCTCTAAACTAAAAAAGGGAAGTAAAGAGGAAGAGGCAAGAATAATAATGCTGGGATTAAATCACTGTTAAGTTGAGGATGAAATCTGTATCCTTTGACATGGTGATGGGGAAGTGGTGACCTTCCAGGACTCTGTATCTCATCAGCCCCAGCCAGCTTTGCCCAGTGGTCAGGGATGATAGGAGATGCAGGCCAAGAGCATCTCGGGACCCAAGCTTGAAGAACACTTGTGTAGACAATACTGAGCTAGATGGACCAATGGCCTGACGGAATCTAGCACAAGGAAATATAATCAGGTCCATGCCCAATCCAGTCCTGCATCAGTTCTCAAAATGTCCTGGGAAACCTGTAAGTAGGACCCAAGCACAAGAACACTTTCTCCTTGTTTCTGGTACAGTGGTACCTCAGGTTACATACGCTTCAGGTTACAGACTCCGCTAACCCAGAAATAGTGCTTCAGGTTAAGAACTTTGCTTCAGGATGAGAACAGAAATCGTGCTCCAGCGGCGTGGCGGCAGCAGGAGGCCCCATTAGCTCAAGTGGTGCTTCAGCTTAAGAACAGTTTTAGGTTAAATACGGACCTCTGGAACGAATTAAGTACTTAACCCGAGGTACCACTGTATTCAGAAGCATTTGGTGCTTCCAGCTGTGGAGGCAAAGCATCACCATCATTGCTGGTAGCCAGTGATAGCCTGACCCTCCATGAATTTTCCTAATCCTCTTTTAAAGCCACCCACGTTGGTGCCCATTTCTGCCTCCTGTGGGAGTGAGTTCCATAGTCTAACCATGCGCTGCGTGCAAAAGTCCTTTCTGTTATCTGTCCTAAATCTCCCAGAATTCAGCTTTGTTGGTTGCTGAATGTTACAGGGAACCAGGCAGAGGGCCTTTTGGGTAGTGGCGCCCGCCCTGTGGAACGCCCTCCCATCAGATGTCACGGAAATAAACAACTACAGTGGTACCTGTAGTGGTACGCTTCAGGTTACATACGCTTCAGGTTACAGACTCTGCTAACCCAGAAATAGTACCTCGGGTTAAGAACTTTGCTTCAGAATGAGAACAGAAATCGTGCAGTGGTGGTGCAGCGGCAGTGGGAGGCCCCATTAGCTAAAGTGGTGCTTCAGGTTAAGAACAGTTTCAGGTTAAGAACGGACCTCTGGAACGAATTAAGTACGTAACCAAAGGTACCACTGTACCTGACTTTTAGAAGACATCTGAAGGCAGCCCTGTTTAGGGAAGTTTTAAATGACTGATGTTTTAATGTATTGTTAATATCTTGTTGGAAGCCGCCCAGAGTGGCTGGGGAAACCCAGCCAGATGGGCTGGGTAGAAATAATAAGTTGTTATTGTTGTTGTTGCATTCTAGGAGTTCTAGTGCTGCTTAAGAAGGAGAAATCTTTTCTCTAGCCACTTTTTCCATGCCACACATAATTTTTTAAAAAACTTACCCTGTGCCATCTCTTACTCGCCTTTTCTCAAAATTTAAAATGCCCCAAACACTGCAACCAACTCTACAATTCTGTGATTTTACCTTTCCTCATTTGGGAGTCACTGAATCCCTTTGAACATTTTGGTTGCCTTGTATGGCTAAGGCAGCTTCTCAAACATGCGCCTGTCTGTTCTAATGGTTTTCTTTAGCCACAATTCCTGCATTGCAGGGGATTGGACTCGATGGGTCCCTTCCAGCTCTTTGATTCTATGGTACGTCTCGTCTCTCTCCCCCCCTCCATCTGAGCAACTATTTCCCCCTAGAGCTTCCCAGAGCTTACAAGGGAAACTGCCTGCTCAACATTCCCATAGGAACAAGTGGCAATCCCACACACCAATTCCTGAACAAAATGTTTAATTAACAGCTGCCTCCCTGCCAAAATCTTATCTGAGTGAAACAGTTACTTGGAAGGAGTTGGAAAAGAACAATATTTGGCCAGAGGATAATCTCAGCTTTTTGAAACAATGCAAATGTTACCCCAGCCTCGCTTCCTATTTCATTTCCTAATACATTTTGCTGTTTGAGGCCAAACCAGAAATGTATTTTTCGCTCTATAAGATGTACTTTTTCCCTCCTAAAAAGTAAGGGGAAATGTGTGTGCGTATTATTGAGCGAATGCAGGCTGTGCAGCTTTCCCAGAAGCCAGAACAGCAAGAACAGCAATCCCTCTTGCTGTTCTGGCTTCTGGGATTCAAAGTATTTTTTTCCTTGTTTTCCTCCTCCAAAAACTAGGTGCGTCTTATGGTCTGGTGGTACTTGTGGCACCTCTGCTGCCTCCAAACCTTCCCCAACAGCCACCTTCAGCTCCCTTGCTGTAACTGCAAGGAGGGCTAATCCAGTCTGTGGCTGTTTTCAGGTGTGATTCCATCACATGGCAGCAAATTCAGGCTGCGCCATTAAAGCTGCTCTGGAGATCTCCTTAAACAAAGATGCTACCCCAAATGGACAGACTTTTTGCAGGAAGGGAAGTGACGGTGAAATGCTTGCTTTGAAGCAACATCACCTCGCTTCCCTGCAAACATGTCAGGAGGAACGTTCAATAAGTAGGTCATTTGGGAGTGCCCAAAAATCTGTGCCCTGAAGCACAGAGTTGTATTATTTATTTGTGTTTGCTTCTCAATGCAAATTGACAGACTGGGACCCTAGGACTGTGGATGCTTCCTGCCTAGAGGTGCTGGGATTGAACCCAGGAGCTTCTGTATGCAGTGCATCTGCTCTAACCACTGAGCTACAACCAGCTTAGCATATGCATTCCTTTGCAGTGCACTTTTTAAGAGCACACCTCTGTTTTCTGTGCCACATGAGTGTGGGACCTTCAGCTGCCAAAGTACTCCCACTGCAATACCCCTTCATTAGTTGAATGGTTCCCTTTTCTTCCTATATACATAAAAACACAAGGCTGTCGTCACACAGCCCACACTGGAGGATTTGTAGTACGTACCTCATTTGCAATCCTGGATCTGCATGAAGGGAGGGAGCAAAAGAGAACATTAAAATTGCAATTTTAAACAATGGCAGGGGTTCGAATAAAGCAGGGTTGGGTGGACACACGTGGGTCTGGCAAGCAGCATAAGCAGGAGCGGTAGCCCCTAGTCTTATACAATTTGCTTTCTTTGGCAGTATACACCTTTGTGAGCTAATTAGAGCTTTAGATTGGACTTGGGGGGGACCCCAATCCAAATTATCATTGAGCTACTCACTGCCTTTCAGCTCAGATCTACCTCGCATGGTTGTTGTAAGGGCGAAAAAAATGGAAGGAAGCATGTATGCTGCCTTGAGCTCATTGGAGGCAAAGTGAGGATACCAGTGCAAATAGTTGCGCAGTAATTTTTCCATGCTGAGCTGCAGTCTCCCTGCAGCAAAGCTTGCTACCTCCTTAACACCCACACTCACGGTTTGCACAAGGGGGTGGGGGGAAGGTATCGCAAATAGGCGAATTACAGGAAGTGTGACTCAAATCCATCTCCGAAGTGTGACTCTCACGTTAACAGTATCGCTGTGTTTTGGAAAGGGCTAACGTAACAGTTAGGAAATAACAGCGCCTTGCGGTGAGTCATCGCCCCAGAATGAAGAAACCCACAGACAGCTGTGCCAAGTATCAAACAGGCATCTGATCAAGCCAAGGAGAGAACAGCATTCGTTGTTTTTTTAGAAAATCGATAAAGATAATATTGGAAACTGCCCTGTGCCCATTGTTCCATGTAGCTCAGTGTTGTCTACACTGACTGGCAGCTGCTCTCCTCGGGATTCAAACAGGAACTTCTTCCACCCCTACTTAGAGGTTGAACCTGGAGCTTTCTGCATGCAAAGCAGTTGCTCTACAACTGAGCTACGGTCTTTCTTTTAAACGCGAAGTAAGATTCTGGAGAAAGGGCTGCTTTATACTGAGTCAGACAAGCAGCCCACCCAGCCCATAACTGGCAGTGCTTTTCAGGGTTTCAGGCAGAGGGCTGCTGTGTCAACTCAGTGCTGCTGCTGCTGCTAATTATTATTTATTAAATCTGTATACCACCCTTCATCCGTAGAACTCAGGGCAGTTCACAACATAAAAATACAAGATAAAAAACACAAAATACATAATCAAAACAAGAACAAACCAATAACCCCACTCCGCTAAACACATTTAAAAGGGTATAGAGTTTATAGGGCAATCCTGGGAGTGACGCCACCTACACCCCACAAGTTTTCATGCAGTAGCTGTCAAGGCAGTGGTGTAGTTTAGAACTTTGAATTGTAGAGGTGGAAGGGACCCCGAGAGTCGTCTTATTTTCGATTTTCGATTTTTATTGTTATTCATGTTTTTATACTGTATTTTATGCTGCTTTATAATTAAGTGTTTTAAAGTGTTTTAGGGACACAGGTGGCGCTGTGGGTTAAACCACAGAGCCTAGGACTGGCCGATCGGAAGGTCGGTGGTTCGAATCCCCGTGACAGGGTGAGCTCCCGTTGCTCGGTCCCTGCTCTTGCCAACCTAGCAGTTCGAAAGCACATCAAAGTGCAAGTAGATAAATAGGTACCGCTCTGGCGGGAAGGTAAACGGCGTTTCCGTGCGTTGCTCTGGTTCGCCAGAAGCGGCTTGGTCATGCTGGCCACGTGACCCGGAAGCTGTACGCCGGCTCCCTCGGCCAATAAAGCGAGATGAGCCCCGCAACCCCAGAGTCGGCCATGACTGGACCTAATGGTCAGGGGTCCCTTTAACTTTTACGAAAGTGTTTTAAATTTGTTTTTAGCTGCCCTCAGCCTGGTTTTTGAACTGGGAAGGCGGGGTATAAATAAAATTATTATTATTATTATTAGTCCAACTCCCTGCAATGCAGGAATCCCAGCTGACAAACAGTGGGCAGTTGGCCATCCAGCCTTTGCTTAAATACCTCAAAGGAAGAACATTTTGTTTTTTCTGAGAGGCCAATGTTCACACAATTGCCATCTTCCAGGAACTTTGTCTGATAACGGTAACGGGCTTGGCTGAAACCCCAAAGAGCTGCTCTCCATCTATGATAGTCACCAGTCGGGTGCCTGCTTATCCCATTACAGAGCCTACCAGAAATGGGGACAACACAAATGCCCACTTGGGCTGATGTTAGAACTTTTCCCAGGTTGTTGTTGTTTAGTCGTTTAGTCGTGTCCAACTCTTCGTGACCCCATGGACCAGAGCACGCCAGGCACCTCTGTCCTCCACTACCTCCCGCAGTTTGGTCAAACTCATGCTGGTAACCTCGAAAACACTATCCAACCATCTCGTCCTCTGTCGCCCCCTTCTCCTTGTGCCCTCCATCTTTCCCAGCATCAGTGTCTTCTCCAGGGAGTCTTCTCTTCTCATGAGGTGGCCAAAGTACTGGAGCCTCAGCTTCACGATCTGTCCTTCCAGTGAGCACTCAGGACTGATTTCCTTAAGAATGGATGCGTTTGATCTTCTTGCAGTCCATGGGACTCTCAAGAGTCTTCTCCAGCACCATAATTCAAAAGCATCAATTCTTCGGCGATCAGCCTTCTTTATGGTCCAGCTCTCACTTCCATACATCACTACTGGGAAAACCATGGCTTTAACTATACGGACCTTTGTTGGCAAGGTGACGTCTCTACTTCTCAAGATGCTGTCTAGGCCTGTCATTGCCCTTCTCCCAAGAAGCAGGCGTCTTTTAATTTCGTGGCTGCTGTCACCATCTGCAGTGATCATGGAGCCCAAGAAAGTAAAATCTCTCACTGCCTCCATTTCTTCCCCTTCTATTTGCCAGGAGGTGATGGGACCAGTGGCCATGATCTTCGTTTTTTTGATGTTGAGCTTCAGGCCATATTTTGCGCTCTCCTCTTTCACCCTCATTAAAAGGTTCTTTAATTCCTCCTCACTTTCTGCCATCAAGGTTGTGTCATCTGCATATCTGAGGTTGTTGATATTTCTTCCGGCAATCTTAATTCCAGCTTGGGATTCATCCAGCTCAGCCTTTCGCATGATGTATTCTGCATATAAATTAAATAAGCAGGGAGACAAAATACAGCCTTGTCGTACTCCTTTCCCAATTTTGAACCAATCAGTTGTTCCATATCCAGTTCTAACTGTAGCTTCTTGTCCCACATAGAGATTTCTCAGGAGACAGATGAGGTGATCAGGCACTCCCATTTCTTTAAGAACTTGCCATAGTTTGCTGTGGTCGACACAGTCAAAGGCTTTTGCATAGTCAATGAAGCAGAAGTAGATGTCTTTCTGGAACTCTCTAGCTTTCTCCATAATCCAGCGCATGTTTGCAATTTGGTCTCTGGTTCCTCTGCCTGTTCTAAATCCAGCTTGCACTTCTGGGAGTTCTCGATCCACATACTGCTTGAGCCTTCCTTGTAGAATTTTAAGCATAACCTTGCTAGCGTGTGAAATGAGTGCAATTGTGCGGTAGTTAGAGCATTCTTTGGCACTGCCCTTCTTTGGGATTGGGATGTAGACTGATCTTCTCCAATCTTCTGGCCACTGCTGAGTTTTCAGGTAGACCCCCAAAATTCTCCACCCTACGTGCAGGTGGTTTGGGAGGGTGGCAGTGACTACTTAGCTAAATTTCTCCAGGGGGAAGGAGAAATTGCCCAATGTTTTCTTGGGCTCACCATTGGCCTCAACACAGCATTGCAAGAGAGTGCAGTTCAGGGCTGTTGGGTGTCTTGGGGAGAGTCCCAAGGGCTGTATAGGGATTCCTGGGTCGGGGGGACGTTCTTTCCCCAGGCCTGAGGTTAACCACTACACCATAGCAGACCTTTGGAATGGGCTTTCCCCGCACAAGTGAAATTTGGGTCATGTGTAGGATGCGCATCCAAAAGCCCCCCTTTTGGTGCGACAGCGGCGTTCTTGCACAAGAGTGTGGTCTCACAATGAATCATGCGCTCTGCATTTCCTGGGCTTCTTCCTTGTCCCTCTCTGTGAGCAAAATGTGACCCGGTTGGTGTTTCTTTCTTAATATCGCTCAATGGACATTTATGTTTTTTGGAGGGAGCAGGGAGCGGAACTTTGTTTCCCTTTTTCATATGTGCAAAATTTTGCTGCTTTGCGCAGCGACCTCAGATATTCTGTTCTTCTTTTTTCGTTCCACAGCCACAGGTTCTGATGTCAGAAAGTGGGTGGCTTCATCACTGTGGTCTTTCATGCAGCCGGTATGGCTATTCTTTCTGTTGTTTCCTGTCTCCATCTCAGCATATTACCCCCCTTTTAGCTGTTACCATTATGCGTTCTGGGTGGGCAGAGTTAGTCAGCCCGTCACCGCTTCTCCCCCTTTCGAGTTACCTTCTCACCTGAAGAGGGGGTCTAGCTCACCTTCCGCCTTCCTCTGTGACCTTGAGGTCTACCACAACTGACGAGCGCAGGGTGGGCTGGTCTCACGTGCGCGAATGAGCAAATCTGTCAGTTTTGGTTCTCTCCACTCATCACTTTTTCCAGTCTTCAGCTGAATTCTCCACATTTCCACATCAGTTTGCAATTTCGTTTCTTTTTAAAAAAAAGTCATTGTGAAAATTCACCAGAGTTTTCATCCAAATTTCTTACTGGGGCAGTATTCAGCTACATACAGTCGTACATTGGAAGTCTAACGGAATCCGTTCCGGAAGTCCATTTGACTTTTAAAATGTTTGAAAACCAAAGCGTGACTTCTGATTGGCAGCAGAACATTACACTCCAAAAATGTTTCTCATTGCTCCTCTATAATCCCTTGTGCCGTTGGCATGTAGATTTTTGGCACACCTGAAGGTGGGAGAGACCATGGACCATAAACTCAAACAGTTTGCTTCTTGCCACCTTTCACACTCCACAAGTGACTTCCTCTTGAGTTGACATTGACTCATACTAGGAGATAACTTTATGGGCATGATGAAGAGATTCAGTTTCAGGAACTGGGCTGATCCTGACAATAATGCCAAACCATGGCTTGCTGCTACATCAGTGCATCTCAAGGACTCCAATTCTCCCCTTTCCCTTTGCATGCAGTGATCCTCCCTTTCTGCACGGGGCAGCTGTAGTTTAATGTTTCGTCAAAACTGGTAAACCATGGCTTGTTCTTGCCAAGCAGCCCAAGGCTAGGAAGCATGGTTAGGGCTCTCCTAACAACGAAGGGATAATCAATAGGCATTGAGTAATCCTGAGTGTGCAGCTTGGCTTAGTAAGAACATAAGGAATGTGGAACAGAGCTATTCCAATTAGACTAGTATCCCTGGCAAGAATTCTAACCACCACTTGTGAGATGGTCCACCACAAATGGACCAGTAGCTCAATGATGGGCCAAGCCCAACTTTCTGCTAATTCTTGTGACATGATTCTATGTGGTGTCAGTGATCTTCCTTTCGGCCCTGTTTATCTACCATGCAGAAGATAAGTACTTTCTGGAAAACCTCAGCCACATCACTCAAATGCATTTATTTAATGCGGTCTACTTTATCTTTCTCTTTGTTCTTGAATGGAAGATTTCTAGATTAGGAGCTACACTGCTGAATGAGGTTGACTTTTAATTTGACTTTTAATTTTGCAGTGGACCTTGATCTTGTGTGTTCTGTGCAAACCACAAACAGATTGGCCTAAAAATAGTTCAGGCAGCTGTAAACCTCTTCCCTTGCGACGTGCCCCACCCCCATGCCAAGCTGCCCTGTTTTCGATGTCTTAAATAATGTCTGTTCACAGTTGCAAGCCTTGCGGTTTTTCTATTGCTTGCTGCATTTTCCTGAGTGACGCTTGTTGGAGCTGCTGAGCCATGCAGTTAGGAAATGTGAATTTTCATCATCGTCATCATCAATTAATATAATCACCATTAATTTCAACAGGGCTTTGAAAGTGGGTATCTCCATCCCACTTTGCATCTCTGTTGGAACTATTTTTTAATGTGGAATCATTTTTAAAGGTTGTATCCAGTTAAGGTCCCCTCCTCACTATACATTTAGAATTGCAGCATTGTAGAGGTAACTCAAGGGTCATTAAATTCAACCCCCTGCAATGCAGGAATCACACTTCAAGGATCACTGACAGAGGGCTATCCAATCTCTGCTTAAAAACCTCCAAGGAAGGAGAGTCCACCACTTTCTGAGGTATTCCATGCCACTGTTGAACAGCTCTTACCATCAAGAGGTTCTTCCTAATATTCAGTTCCAACTCTCTTTTCTTATAATCTGAATCCATTGGTTTGGGTCCTACTGGCTGGAGCAGCAGAAAGCAAGCTTGCTCCATGTGGCAGCTGTTCAACTATCTGAAGATGGCTTCTCAGTCTTCTCTTCTCCAGGATAAAACCATGACACTTCTTCCACTTCCCTGCTGTGAAATTACCCCCTTAGATGTTCATATACCAACCACCTTGAACACCAGTAGACGACACTGCCCCTAGGTAAAAAAGGTAAAGGACCTTTGGATGGTTAAGTCCAGTCAAAGGTGACTATGGGGTTGCAACGCTCATCTCACTTTAAGGCTGAGGGAGCTGGCGTTTGTCCACAGACAGTTTTCCGGGTCATGTGGGCAGCATGGCTAAACTGCTTCTGGTGCAACGGGACATCGTGACGGAAGCCAGAGCGCACGGAAATGCTGTTTACCTTCCTGCCGCAGCGGTACCTATTTATCTACTTGCACTGGTGTGCTTTAGAACTGCTAGGTTAGCAGGAACTGGGACAGAGCAACAGGAGCTCACTCCATCACGTGCGGGGATTCAAACTGCTGACCTTCTGATTGGCAAGCCCAAGAGGCACAGTGGTTTAGACCACCTTTGCCCCTAGAAAGCAGCTAAGTGGTAGGACTATCATACTAAATCGCTCTGTGGGCTCTTAGCCTATTGCTTCATCTGCTCAGGTTTCTCAGACTTCTGCCATGAAACTGAATGGTGGAAGGTTTAAGACAGTATACAGTAAAGTATACAGTAAAGACGCGGGTGGTGCTGTGGGTTAAACCACAGAGCCTAGGACTTGCTGATCAGAAGGTCAGTGGTTCGAATCCCCACGACGCGGTGAGCTCCCGTTGCTCGGTCCCTGCTCCTTCCAACCTAGCAGTTCAAAGGCACATCAAAGTACAAGTAGATAAATAGGTACCGCTCCGGCGGGAAGGTAAACGGCATTTCCGTGCACTGCTCTGGTTCGCCAGAAGCTGCTTAGTCATGCTGGCCACATGACCTGGAAGCTGTACGTCGGCTCCCTCGGCCAATAAAGCGAGATGAGCACCACAACCCCAGAGTCGGTCATGACTGGACCTAATGGTCAGGGGTCCCTTTACCTTTACTTCACACAGAGCATAGTGAAATTCCAGAACAGGAGGCAACGTGAGTGTCCTTAAAGGAGGATCGGACACATTCATGGAGGAGAAGGCCTATTGATGGCCACTGGCCATAATGGCTATGCTCTGCCTCCTCAGCTGGAGGCAGAAATGCGTTTGAACACCAGTTCCTGGAAACCACAGGAGTGGCAGGTGCTCTTCTGCTTGGGTGCTGCTTGCGGGTTACCCACAGGCATCTGGCTGCAACTTTGAGAACAGGATGCTGGACTAGATGGGCCATTGGCCTGATCCTGCAGGCTCTTAGGTTCTTAGGCTGAACTATTGCAGCTTCCATTCCTCTTCTCAAATGGAATTCAATTTTGTCCTCTTTTTTCAAATTCTCTCCGGTGTTAAAACTTTCCTAAATGTCATGAAATGCACAAGGCAGACTCTGATGTGCATTGTGATGTTTCACGTGACCAGCACTGTCTCAGCTCAGCTTGCAATTCCTTAGAAGTTCTTTGAACCGAGAGCAAGCCCCTCTGCTCCAAACTATTTCTGGTTTCAAGCTTAAACTAAAGTCAGCAACAGCCCAAACCAGACACGCAATCATTCCTTCCTCGGTTTTTTTGAGGGGGCTAACACCCAGAACTGTATTGGTGTCTTGCTCCTCGTTCCTCAAAGCGCCAACTTAAACACATTAAAAAGAAATAGGAAAACAAGTAACTGGATTGTTGCTAGCTTATTTTTTTATTGGCCAATGGCCCACTTAGAGAGAGTTCTTAGTTCTGAATGCTGTTAAATGCCTGTCAGAGAAGTAATTGAAACATTTTCCCTGTGTACTAAAATGACACTTCCCTTTCAGTGCAGATGTTTATCTTGGCTACTAAAGAACAAACTCAGTCAAGTCACTGTGGGGTTTACAGTAAAGCATGGAGGAAGGCTGCCCTTGATTTTGGCCTGTTCCACCTTTTGTTCCTACTTCTGATTTCTCTTATTATCTCCGTGCAGATTATGTTTGCATGTGTTTACTAGGCTAGCAATTGGCCTAGATAGGTATACAGGAAGCTGGCTTGTACCAAGTCAGAACAGTGGCTCATTTACTTCAGTATTGTCTACACTGACTGGCAGTGTCTACACTAGAATTTCAGACAGGGGTCTCTCTCTCCCAATTCTACCTGGAGATAGGTAAAGATAAAGGACCCCTGGATGATTAAGTCCAGTCAAAGGCAACTGTGGGGTTGCGGCACTCATCTCGCTTTCAGGCTAAGGGAGCCGGCGTTTGTCCACAGACAGCTTTCCAGGTTACGTGGCCAGCTTGACTAAACCGCTTCTGGCACAACTGAACACCGTGACCGAATCCAGAGTGCACGGAAACGCCATTTACCTTCCCACCGCAGCAGTACCTATTTATCTACGTGGACTGGCGTGCTTTCGAACTGCTAGGTTGGCAGGAGCTGGGGCAGAGCAACAGAAGCTCACCCCGTTGCGGGGATTCGAACCACCAACCTTCCGATCGGCAAGCCCAAGAGGCTCAGTGGTTTAGACCACAGCGCCACCTGGAGACGCCAGGGATTGAACCTGGGATTTCTCCAGGCAAAGTGGTGCTCTGCTACTGAGCTGCAGCCCTTCTTCCAAGGCAAGGCGGAATCAAGAGAGAAGCAGGAGTGTGTTCATCGTCTTTCTGTGAAATGCCTCCTGATTGGCTCTCTAAGGTCTCAGATAGGGAGTCCTACATGGAGATACCAGGCATTGAACTTGGAACCTGAAGTTCTACCACTGAGCTGCTGGGTCTCTAGGTTTTTGGTGGTGGAGAGGTGGGTGTGGGTGGGACAACCAGTTAGAAGCCACTTGGGCATGTAATCAGGGTGGATTTGATTTAAATCCAATTGATTTAAATCACTAGTCAGTAAGACTTGATTTAAATCTTTTTTCTTTTTTTTACAGAAAGACTCGTTTTTGTTGGTATAAACTTAATATTTACAACCAGATGAAGGTTTCATTTTTGGAATAATAAATTTTCAGAGTAGTTTTTACAGTTTTATTCAAAATTACTGATTTGGTTATACTATTATAGATACAGAGACAGAAAATTATGAAATTATTGTGAGGTTTAATAAGCTAACTGTTTATATTCGGACAACTTTTCTGCTGTACTTTATTGGAAGGAGAAAAATAATCATTTCCTTAATAAAAATTTAAACAATTTATTTAACTCAAACCATAACTTAATGGTGTATGTATCCATGTTTGTTACCTGATGTGGTTAACCAATTTTTTTTCGACTGAGTTTTAGCACACATGAAACACTTAAAGCAAATCCTTATTTCCTGATGAATAGCCTTTGGACTATAATGTAACTTAAATAGAAAACTAACTTTAGAAAGATTTTTTATTTCATAGAATCATAGAAGAGACCACAAGGGCCATCGAGTCCAACCCCCTGCCAAGCAAAAGCCTTTTATTTTAAAAATCCAATTTAAATTTTAAAAATCTGATTTTATTTTTTTTTTTAAAAAAAAAAACATTGATTTTTATCCACCCTGCATGTAATGAATCTCTTCTTCTTATACCCTCTGCTCTGCATATTGCGCCGTCAACTATTTCCAAACCATCGTTTCTAACAGCAGGAAACTCATATGCACAAGATACTCCAGAGTACCTATTTGTGGCCTTGTTGTGCCCATAAGAAACAGCAGCCTGTGGAGTCACTCTTTCCCCGCACAGCTGCACACTTTGATGCCTTTCAGCTATTGATTTCAAGGCGTAGTATTGACCCCTTCTATGTTGACTCCTACATTAGGAAGCTTTGGCGCCAGTGATGAGTTTGCCCCAGAGCCCAAGGCCACTTCATTCCCATGCTGCTGTGGTCGCCTGGTCAGTGGCGGCACAGATCAGCTCCCTTATTAATCTGCCAGCACATCCACATGGTTGGCCCTGAAATCCTGTGTATAATGCCATCTGGAGAGAATACCAACTTTTCTCCAAATCAAAGCCCCTGGGTTTCAGCTTAGAGCAGGGTTTCCCAAACTTGGGTTGTGTTTGGACTACAATTCCCATCACCGCTGACCACTGGTCCTGCTAACTGGGGATAATGGGAGTTGTAGTCCCAAAACAGCTAGAGACCCAGGTTTGAGAAACTCTGGCTTAAAGGTTGTTGGAACCAGTTGCCTGGGCTCTGGACGCTGTCATGATGAACTCCTGCGCTTCGAGATTCACCATGACACCACCGTGGCTGAAATACTAGTTATACCTTGGTCTGCTCAGCTCACAAATTGGTTCTGCCCAAGGGCGAACTAGGACTGGATTTGCTATCTCTTGCTCCTTTGCCCCTAATCAGTGTCTCACCCTTTCCTGAGGAGCTCAGGGTAAAGGTAAAGGGACCCCTGACCATTAAGTCCAGTTGTGACCAATTCTGGGGTTGCAGCGCTCATCTCGCTTTATTGGCCGAGGGAGCCGGCGTACAGCTTCCGGGTCATGTGGCCAGCATGACTAAGCTGCTTCTGGCGAACCAGAGCAGCACACAGAAATGCCGTTTACCTTCCTGCCAGAGCGGTACCTATTTATCTACTTGCACTTCGTTCTTTCGAACTGCTAGGTTGGCAGGAGCAGGGACCGAGCAACGGGAGCTCACCCCGTCACGGAGATTCGAACCGCCGACCTTCTGATCGGCAAGTCCTAGGCTCTATGGTTTAACCCACAGCGCCACCCGCGTCCCACAGGGCTCAGGGTAGTGATGGCCAAACTCAAGCTTTCTCTCCACTAAAGACCTATTTTCTCTCTTGATCTCTGCAGGTGTCCTCACTACCGTACACCCCCCAGAATCAGAACCAGTGCCACAATCGCACGGAGCGATATGACGAAGCCTTCCGTAAATGTTGCAGCTTGTGCCCTCCAGGTAATGTGTTTGCGGTCAGTCCTAAACGTTAAGCTGATGCATTCAACCAGCTCATGGGCATCTGAATAGGAAATGGGTGTGTTGGTGGAGTTTGTCCACTAGGGCTAATGGAGCCCCATCAAGCTCAGCCTCAATTTCCTCTGAGCCCAACTGCTTTTCTTTCTTACAGCCACTCCAGGAAGTGGCCCTGTCTGTCGGCTCCCTCCTCCATAGTCTCAGTGTTGCCCTTGCAGGAAGGAGGAAGAGGAGCGGGAGGCAGGCAAAGGTGCAGTTAGTTGTCTCTGCACGTCATTGCCTCTGGCTCCAGCAGTTGTTGATGTCCCTGCCATCTGTCCCAGTGGGCACCAGCTACCACTGGCCCTCTCCATGTACAATATGAAGAAACCCCAAGTGTCAGGCAGCAGGAGAACCAACCCCCACGGCAGGTTGCCAGGAATGCATAAGACAAAGAAAAGTCCTTACCACCTTCTTTCTATTCAATATTTACAGAGAGAGGCTTGAGAATGCAGCCTCTTCAAATAGTGGTGTTGTCCCGAGTAAATCTCCACCCCCCTTTTCTTCCACTTCCTTTTTTTATATATATAAAAAATAGTTTTTATTAAGACTTTCAACATCACAAATTATCAAAAACATATCATCTTCATTCCCCCGCCATCCCCCCCTGAAAAACCCCCTCCTTTCCACCCCTACCCTCCAGTTCCCATTCTTCTTTAAAGCCACAGTTGTCATTGTCTCGCAGTTTGTATGTCAGTTTCACCAGTTCTGCATAGTCCATCAATTTCCCTTGCCACTGTTCTTTTGTGCCTTTTCTTCCACTTCCTTATTCATCAACAGCACACACACACACACACACACACACACACACACACACACACACACTTTACGGTTGCCACTTAGGGCCATCTGTCTCCAGGTTCTTTGTTCTCCTACTTTTAAGGCTCGCCAGGTTCTGGGAGATGGTGGGTCTGGAATGCTTTCTAGTGATAACATGTCAGCCAGCTGCTTCTGCTCTGTCTCCTTCTCCTTCTCCTTCTCCTTCTCCTCTCCCATTATTTCCCCCTCAACTTTCCCCCTCATCTTCCTCCGAGCTGTGACCTCCCGCAAACCCCTGTTGTAATTCTGAACTGTCTTCTTCTTCTCTGGAAGGGTCTGGCTGGGGAGGCTGTCTCCACCATTCCTCCTCCTCTGTCCAGTCCCTAACACCAGGGGTCCCTAACTTCCATCCAGCTGTTCTCCCCCCTGCCACCTCAGTTTTTCAAAACTCCGGGCCATGTGCACTCTACGACAGAAGCAAGTCTTTGCCCTCCCCCCAGTTGCTAAAATTTGGCTGAACAAGCAGGAAACCAGTGCGCAGGGGAAGAGAGCGAGCTTCACAAAGTGGTGAATGTCAAGCAAATTAGCTGGGTTTCCTGTGTTGCAGGGGAGTCAGTGACCAGAAGTGTGTCTTCCAGAAAGCTCTCAAAGGAGAACTCAAAAGAGAAGTTAAAGGGCAAAGCCTCCTGTTTACAGTGAGCTTTTGCCATATGAATGTTCCCTTAACCCAGAAAAACAAAAAAACAAAAGGAAGTGTGATTTTTATAAATGCATGTATGGCAAAGTCTGCGAGCCATCGTGTATTGAAAAAATATGTTCCGCTGATCGCTAAAGGTGTCTATTAAATGCATACTGATCTACAGAATGTAAGAAGCTTGCCCTATTCTGAGCTGCAGTCTTGATCCATGTTACAGGCAGTACTGTCTGTGCCAGCCTCATTCATCCCAGTGGGTCTCCGTAAGTTCTGGACTACAATTCCCATCAGGAAAGTGTAGTTTTTAGTCGCTTAGCTACATAGCAGAGGCAGCCCAAGAAAACCTTGCAGCCCATGAAAGACCCACCCTCCTCATCAATTCCATATAGAGAATTCAACCAAATAGCAGCTAATATTTGTTTCAGTGCTGGCGACGGTGCAGTTCTCTACAATGCAACAGATTATTTTAGGGGCTACAGGGCAGGCTGTCTTAGAAGTAAGGGTGCCGCAGCCCCTAGTATCAGCTGCCCAAAAGCCAATGTCTCACTCTCCCTAGTGGTAGAGCCAGGCCTTAGAAGTAAGGGTGCCGCAGCCCCTAGTATCAGCTGCCCAAAAGCCAATGTCTCACTCTCCCTAGTGGTAGAGCCAGGCCTGATACAGAGCTCAAAAACAGTGGCGTTTTTCGCAGTGTGTTGCAGTCTTTTTGGATTCTGGGAAGCACGGCTTCTAATTCCAATCCACTGATGTAATGTTTTCAAGTGAATCCTGAATCAACTGACTTGACTGTACCCTGGGGGGGGGGTACATTCATTTAAAACTGAATTTATTCAGCCTTCTTAGTAATTTTTGTTTTATTTTAAGAAAAGCTTGCAAAGTGGCTTTCGCTGTGTTAAAACAATGCTGTATAAACATTAAAAGTGGCTCTAGCCCTCTTATCCTTAACCCCCATTAAAATGAAACAGAAATAGAAGGGGCAGCAGCGGTGGAAAAAGCGTGATCTAGCAAAAGCTCAGAACAGATCCAGCCCTTTTAGGGTCTCCATGCTGACTGTCCACAGCTCCTCGTGGTTCTAGGCAGAAGTCCCTCTTCAAATTATTTATCGTTTTAATCCATAAAGGTACAACAACCATCAAAATATAATAGCAGCAAAATAAGCCAATAGCAGTAACGAAGAGAAAATTATAAGACCACCAAGAGTACATTTCCGGTAGTATTGCACATGTATATCTGGGATATATTGTTTAGAATGCACTCTTGTCGAGTCTGTTGTATTTCTGGAGTTTTAATTACTCAGGGTTGCATTCAGTGTTAATCCTGCTCAGAGTAGGTGCATTGAAATTACTGGGCATGGGTAACTTAGCAGCATTACTTTCTGTGGCTGTACTCTGAGTAGAACTTAGTCGGCTACACTGCCCACTACAGTCAAGAGTCTTTATCTATTTTCAGTTATAGCAGATTGTTACATGAGCAACAACTAATAAATATCTAGCCATTTCCCTCTAATCTGCTAGGACCAGACCTTTGACATAGCCAAACAGGATGACCAGGCAGAGGTCCTTATAACTGGAAGTGCCACAGATTGAATTTGGGACCTTCTGCATGCAAAGATGATGCCTTGTTGCAGAGCACATCGCTGCATCTCCAAACCTTCTGTGTTGCCCTCCATCATTTAAAGACTTGGTCCATAATGATTTTTCAGACTTTGAATGCAATTGCATTGCTAGCCCAGTGCAGCCTGGCAAAGCACCTATAGGGCTTTTCGGGGGGGGTGTACCTTTTGTTAGAAGCTTCCTCCTGGTTTGGTGTTCATCACATGGCATTGCTGAACTGGTCCTCAATTGCATCTCAATAAAACCACGCCTGTTTTTTGCTGGGGAGTGGGGCAGTGAGGTCAATTTATTAGTTTCCAGAACTGTTGCTCTAAAAAGTGCAACTGTGACATTACAAAACTGCAAGCATAAAAATTCAAAATTCAAAAATGAATTGTTGTTTGGGTTTTTAATAGGAAATTAATTACCAACCCCCCTCCCATGTAATAGGAACTGACTATTCCTATAAGAATTAAGAAATGCCTTTGAGCAAACAGAGCTGATTGCAGCACCTGAAGCCTCAAGAAAGAATCTACTAATCAAAGGTACAGGAGGGCTTTACTGGAATGTTGTAGGAGAATCTTGACAAAGGACTATGCCAAGTGATATTTGGAGGCCCGACTTTAATTCCTCTTACAGTGGAATTAAAACCATTTCCATTGCTAGCCTCATCCTCTGACAAATATATTTTCCTTGTTTGCATTGCAGGTTCCCGCGTGCTTGAAAAGTGCACTGAGAACACTGATACGAAGTGCGGAGCGTGCGATGAGGGGACGTATACAGATGTCTGGAGTGCAGCTGGACTCTGTTTCAGCTGTTCGCCATCATGCAAAACAGGTATGTTGAGCTCACTGGAGCTTGCTAGCCTGAATGTGAGGGCACTTGAGGTGGAAGGTGATAATGCAACACAAGTCTCTTATGCTTATGGGCCCCCTTCCAGACACCATTTTTATCATGCAATTGCGGTGATTTGCACCCATGATGGTATTGGGGCAATTAGACGCAAACCTGCTTTCAATACTGTTTGTGCCCAAACAAGTTTTAGAGCAGACATACTGCTTGATTTCCAATTGGCACACATCCTGTAACTTCCTGTTTGAAGTCCTGTAAATTTTCATATCATAAAAGCCATTTCTCTGATTAGGAGAATAGGAAGCTACCTTATTAAGAGTCAGACTAATGGTCCTTCTAGCTCAGAGTTCTCTATACTGAGTGGCACCAGCAGCTCAGGGCTTCAGGCAGGGGATATTCCCAGCCCAAACTGGAGAGGCTGTGGGTTGAACCTGCATCCTTTTGCACACAAAGCATGTGCTCTATTACTGAGCTATGGTCCCTTCACTTAAATATCAAGTAAGATTCCAGCCCTCATGGTCCTCAGTTGAACAATTATTAAATTCATATACCACTTAAATGCCAAATCGACTTCTAAGTGGATTGTTGTTGACATCCGTCTGCCTCAAGAGACAATGGCGTGTGCCTCTGGGGGTGAAGTCAAACTGCTGTGTTAGCAGCACCGACGTGACCTCCCCAGAACACAAGCCTGGGCAGTGTGCATGGAGGTCCTGGGCTGCCCAAATGACAAGACCCCTGTCTCGGCCTCACCGATGTGGTCCAAAGGAAAGCAGAGGAATACTTTTGGCACCATCCAACCATCTTAGGGACTCTACTCTGGGTTTACTCCTTAGCCTTTACTTTTTACAAAGATATCCCTCAAGGTAACAGAGGTTTAGGATCAGAGTTTTCCTCCTCCTAGATGGGCTACCTTCCCAGGTTGATAAGCCCCATCTGCCCCTCACTTCCCTCTACAGCACGTGCAGAAACCGCCTTCTTGACCATTGGACCCAATATTGGTCGCACTGCTCAATCTGCCAGAGCCTGTCTTCACATGCAGGAGAAATCCCTAACTCACTGAGGGTTTAAGACCCATCAGCTACCCTCCCCTGGTTTAGCTAGCCAATCGAAGCCGTTCACAGGGTGTGGCTGCTGCCACATGCTGACAGCTTCTAGGAGCTGCAATTTTAAAATATCCGCACATAATGAAAATACATAATATTACCCAATATTGCACACTACTAAAGTAAAAAAAGGAAACAAACCTGTTTTTTTTAAAAAAAATAACAATTCCAACAGTTACAGCAATTTGATTGAAAAGTTCAGGGGAATGCTTGTCTGAACAGATGTCTCTTCAAGAGCCAGTGGAATGCCAATACTGATGAGAAGAAGAAGAGTTTGGATTTGATATCCCACTTTATTACCACCCTAAGGAGTCTTAAAGCGGCTAACATTCTCCTTTCCCTTCCTCCCCCACAACAAGCACTCTGTGAGGTGAGCGGGGCTGAGAGATTTCAAAGAAGTGTGTCTAGCCCAAGGTCACCCAGCAGCTGCATGTGGAAGAGCGGGGAAGCGAACCCGGTTCACCAGATTACGAGTCCACTGCTCTTTACCACCACACCAAGGCCTCTCATATTTCAGCAGGGATATATTTAGTATAGCAAATTGCCTTATACCAAGTCAGCCCAGTGATCCATCTATCTCGACATTGCCTCCACTAATTGAAAGTGGCTTGCTAGGATTTCAGACAGGGGTCTCTCTCAGCCCTATTTGGAGATACCAGGAATTGAACCTGTGATCTTCTGCATGCAAAACAGAGGCTCCATCACTGAGCTAGGGAAAGATACGAGGGCCTCCATAGAGCCCATAAAATGCCACTTCCTGACTCCCACCAAATTAAGTCAAACCCTGTAATCCCTACAAGAGGACAGTCCCTCTCGCCCACCACCTCCTCTCCAGTCTCCAGGCATTTGAGTACAGTGGTACTTCAAGTTAAGTACTTAATTCATTCTGGAGGTCTGTTCTTAACCTGAAACTGTTCTTAACCTGAAGCACCACTTTAGCTAATGGGGCCTCCTGCTGCTGCTGTGCCGCCGGAGCACGATTTCTGTTCTCATCCTGAAGCAAAGTTCTTAACCCGAGGTACTATTTCTGGGTTAGCGGAGTCTGTAACCTGAAGCATATGTAACCTGAAGCGTATGTAACCCGAGGTGCCACTGTATTGGCTTCTTACAGCAAGGACTTGAGCTTCTGCCATTCTACAGCCCCCTAATGTCTTATATTTCCCCCCTGAAATTAGGATTGGTTCAAACAAGGGAGTGCACTCGGATGCAAGACAGATCGTGCCAGTGTCCTCCTCATCACTTCTGCCAGCTGGCCCATTCAGGCACCTGCAGATGGTGCAAGTTATACCAGCAATGCCAAAAAGGCTACGGAGTCGCAAAACAAGGTAAACCTGAGCGGTCTTTTCTTTCTCTCTCCCTAGGGGACAAATGGTGATGGTAGAGACACAAAAACAAGGGTCTTCTGGTGTCTCAAAGCAGCAGGTGGGGAACATTAGGCCAACGGGCAGTGCAGCCCCCTGGACCTCTCAAAATGGCCTTCAAGACACTCCTTGAGCCACGTCCCTCACCGGCCCTGCTCTGCACCCTCCTCGAGGGCTTTTGCCTGGCTGGAATCTATCCCTATTAGTGTTATTGGTACATGTGGTTCTCCAATTTATGATCACAACAGCCCTGTGAGATAGGTTAGGCTAAGTCACTGGGGCCACGTCCACCCAGCAAGCTTCATGGCTGGGCATGGATTTGAACCCTGGTCTCCCAGGTTGCAGTCCAACACTCCAATCTGGATGGAGAATGGAGAGGCATGTGTGCGAACCTCTGGCTTCAGTGTGACTTAAGATAGTAAATTGATGTTATTTGGGGACTACATCTGCCGCCAGCCCCAACCAGCATGGCCAATGGCCAGTGCCTCTGGTCATTCCCAGAGTTGGTGAGACTCATTTGACGGCATTGAGAAAATGCCTTTAGATGTTGTTTTCCCAGTCCTGTGGAATACCCTGCCACAAGAGATTCAGCAAGCGCCTTCTGGGCCAAATGCCTGCTGAAAACTTTTATTTTGTCAGGCCTATCCGGGTCAGCTCCCGTTGCTGTGTCCCTGCTCCTGCCAACCTAGCAGTTCAAAAGCATGTCAAAGTGCAAGTAGATAAATAGGTACCGCTCTGGCGGGAAGGTAAACGGCGTTTCCGTGTGCTGCTTTGGTTCGCCAGAAGCGGCTTAGTCATGCTGGCCACATGACCCGGAAGCTGTACGCCGGCTCCCTCGGCCAATAAAGCAAGATGAGTGCCGCAACCCCAGAGTCGTCCACGACTGGACCTAATGGTCAGGGGTCTCTTTACTTTATCCGGGCAATTAAGAGTACATTCCCCAACCTGACGGTCTACTGATGTTTGTTTTAAAAATTTATTTTTGCCTTTAAATTTTCATGATTTTATGGTTGGGGGGGGGGGTGTTGGTTGTACAGTTTATGGTTTTTTTATATTGTTGTAAACTGCTGTGATTGTTTACATACACACACACACACATATAATTTGATACAGCAGTATTTGAATATGTTTATAAATAAATAAATAATGGGGGTTATAGGCCAGCAACTTCTCAAAGGGCACAGGCTTCCCCAACCCTGCATGAAATATACCAGGGGGTAAACTTCGTTGCTGTATCCACATGACCTAAAACCTTCTGACCTTCTCGCTGTAAAACTGAACCTGGGACCTTCTGCATGCAAAACAGATTCTCTGCCCCTGAGCTTTGGCTCTTCCATAGCTCAATTCCTGAAAGGCAATCAAAGCAGATACAGAGAGAGGCAGATAGCAAGTCAGGTAGGAATGAGGCGCCAGGAAGCCAAGGAAGCAGAGCCAGAGCAGGCTGGGAACACGAAGGAGCGCAATCTCTGACCCGCATGTTGTAGGCGGTTTCGTTGTTGTGCAAAGTTCACTGGCAGGAAGGGGAAGTTTACATAGGGATGGGAAAGGGCAGTGGCCGATAATGCAGGGAGACATTTGGAGCGTGGCCAAGAGCCAGTGAAACTGCTGTGCGGCTCAGGCAAATAAATGCTAAACTTCACACAAAAAAACATCTTTGGGAAGCTTATAGGTTGCTTTGCAACACCCAAAGTGTCCAAAAAGAGTTCTTAGGCACCGCCGCAACAGTGGTTGTGCAGGATCTCTCCTGAATTAGGCCTCTGGGTGCCAGTTGCTGGGAGCTGCAGATGGGCAGAGTGCTGTTGTAGAATCATAAAACTGTCGAGTTGGAAGGGATCCCAAGGGGTCATCTAGTCCAACCCGCTGCATCACGGTTCGAGAATCCCCGACAGATGTCTGTCCAACCTCTGTTTAAAACCCTTCAGTGAAGAAGAGAAAGTGGTATTGCAGTGCTTTTAAATGGACGGGGTGGCCAGTTGTATCCAACTAAGTCCTACTCAAAGTAAAAGGTAAAGGGACCGCTGACCATTAGGTCCAGTCCTGACTGACTCTGGAGTTGCGGTGCTCATCTCGCTTTATTGGCCAAGGGAGCCGGCGTACAGCTTCCAGGTCATGTGGCCAGCATGACTAAGCCGCTTCTGGCGAACCAGAGCTGCCCACGGAAACGCCATTTACCTTCCCGCCAGAGCGGTACCTATTTATCTACTTGCACTTTGATGTGCTTTCAAACTGCTAGGTTGGCAGGAGCAGGGACCAAGCAACGGGAGCTCACCCCGTCACGGGGATTCGAACCGCCGACCTTCTGATCGGCAAGTCCTAGGCTCTGTGGTTTAATCCACAGTGTCACCCGCATCCCACTGAAATCAATTAAGTTCATCAGATCTGTTTATTTCACTTGGTCTGCTCTGAGTACAGCTGACACGGGGGACCACCTGAAATGTACAGGTGCTATTCCTCTCATTGCTTTATTTTAGGTGAGAAATTAGCCTGCTCCCCACTTTCCTGCACTTATCCCAGGCTCTAGAACATCTAAGGAGAGACCATCACTTCTGAGGCGGGGTCTGTTCCCCTGGAAGACAGTCCATGTCGCCTGGAAGCTCTTCCTACTGTTTTGTCAAAGTTTCCTTTCTTATAATTTGAACCGCCATGGGTGCTGCCCTCTGGAGCGACGGAAGACTCATTTGTTCCATCATCTAAGTTGCACCCCTCAAATATCCAAACATGGGCCATCATCTTTAAACAGTTGTGGCTTCCTCCCTCCGCCCCCTACCACAAATTCTGGGTGCCTGTAATTTGCTAAGTGTGCTGAGAGATATTAGGAGATTTCTCACACAGAGCTGCAACTCCCCAGATTCCCTATGAAGAGGGGTTGATTGTTAAACCACTCTGGGAGGGGAATTGGGGTGTATGTGTGTCTCCTAACAACCCTCAGAACCCTTAACAAACTACAGCTCCCAGAATTCTTTGGGAGGAAGCCATGACAGTAGCATAGCTGTCAACATTTTCCCCTTTTTAAGGGAAATTCCCTTATTCCGAATAGGATTCCTCACAAGAAAAGGGAAAAGTTGACAGCTATGGACAGTAGGGGTCAAAGTGCTTCAAATATATGGTGTGAGTGTGGCCTTTATCTCATGTATCAACTTCTACAAATGCTAGAAACTCTCTCTGTTGAATATGTGGGAAATAATTGTGTACAGCTGAAGACGCTGGCAGCATTAAGAAAAAATTTACAGTGTAAATAAGTTTTGATGGACGTAATAATGGAATACTGAATGGTATAGTTTTTTTGTAAAATATGCAGGGATTTATGATAGGCAAAATGAACCGTGGAAAGAGAAGAAGGGAAGTCATTGATATCTTAAAGATGTAAAAATGAGTACTTTAAATTGTAAAACAGAAAATTTAATAAAAATTCTATATATATAAAAGAAACACACACACTATCTCTGTTTAAAAAGAGAGCTAGGAACCTGGGAACTGTGGTTCCTCTGGGAGGTCAACTTCAAAGCATCTGGGTCTGGGATTCTGAGCCATTTTCCGCTCTCATGTTTCCGTGGACATGACTAACCAGAACTCTTTGAAAATGCCTGTTTGTTTGTTTGTTTGTAGGCACAGAAAATAGGGATGTGGAATGTGTGCCCTGCGGTCCAGGCACATTTTCAGATGTGGAGTCCCACAGCGCCTCCTGCAGGCCTCACAGGATGTAAGTTGTCCCATCTCTCCACCAAATATGCAGATACACAGGTGGCAGCCTTGCAAAGGATGCTAGCAGTCCTGCTTCTTCCTTTAACGTTGAAGCGGGTTTTTGTGGTGATGGAGTACACAGACCCTTCTTGTACCTTAATTACTGGCAATGCAAAACCCAAGTGATCTTTAAGAATACACGCACACAAACACATTCCTCTATAACCAAGCCTTTGGCTGATAAAACATTATATGGTCTTTTTAATGTGTTTGTTTTTAGCTTTTTAAAATGTATTTTGAGTTCTTGTTTTGTGTTTTTATGTTGTGAACTGCCCAGTGATCCCTGGATGAAGGGTGATACACAGATTTTAATCATAATAATTCCAGGTTTGGGAAGGCTGGGTCCTGGGATGTTCTGCATGCAAAGCAGTTGCTGTACCAGTGACCTTAGTCCCCATTAGTTGCTGCCTTAAAGTTTAGTATTATTTTAAAAATATTAGCTGTGGTTCCAGAGGATTGGATAAGATGATCCTTTGGGTGCCTTCCAATTCTACAATTCTTTTTCTCCCCGAAATAATTTTTATTTGATTTTACAAATGTAGAATTATAACAATACAAAATACAAATCCATGATTAGAGATTTCTCCGAATCTCTAGACTTCCCACCTTCCCATCCATGAGTCCTATTATCAAAAACTATTATCAACTGCATATTATTTCATCATCCAAATTTTATGTCTCTCCATTTTGTCCATAGTATTTTCTACATTACAAGTATTATTGCAATCCTGCTAATGTTTTCATCTGCTTACAGTGGTCTATCAAGTAAATTATAAATTTTTCCCATTCTTTATTAAAGTTTTCATTCTCTTGGTTCCTGAGCTTTCCGGTCAGTTTTGCCATTTCAGCATAATCCAGCAGCTTAGTTTGCCATTCTTCTCTGCAATTCTACAATTCTATGATTGGGTTAATTGTCATAAGCATACACTTTCCTGGTTCTTGCTGGATTTTTCACTTTCCTTCCCCCGTTTTTTGGGTTCCTCACAGTTGTGAATCAGAAATCACTCCCGGAAACAGCACCCATGATGCAGTTTGCAGCGATCTCAGTGTGCTTGTTGGCACCGTGGCAACTTCTCTGCACACCACAGTCACTGCAAAGAGTCGTTTGGTCACCAGGAGTCCGACAGGGAAGACGGTTGTGCAACAGCCTCCAGCAGACATGTCTCAAATTGCTGGTGAGCATTGCAGGGGGCGGGGGAATTAACTTAACTTCTAGGCAGTGTGGGATGCGGGTGGCGCTGTGGGTTAAACCACAGAGCCTAGGACTTGCCGATCAGAAGGTCAGCGGTTTGAATCCCCGCGACGGAGTGAGCTCCCGTTGCTCGGTCCTTGCTCCTGCCAACCTAGCAGTTCGAAAGCACGAAGTGCAAGTAGATAAATAGGTACCACTCTGGCGGGAAGGTAAACAGTGTTTCTGTGTGCTGCTCTGGTTCGCCAGAAGCAGCCTTGTCATGCTGGCCACATGACCCAGAAGCTATCTGTGGAAAAATGCCGGCTCCCGCGGCCTATAGAGTGAGATGAGCACACAACCCCAGAGTCTGTCATGACTGGACCTAATGGTCAGGGGTACCTTTACCTTTACCTAGGCAGTGTACAGAGTGAGCTGGGCTCACGTTCCTCTTTTAGAGAGGGGGACACAGCGCCACAGTGCCAGGTCTCAGGTTCAATACTCGCCAATTCCAGGCAGGGGTCGGGATGGACTCATTCGTTTGTAGTTTGTTCATAGTTTTTTCCCCACAAAGAAAATCATGCTCAAAGCAGCTTGCATCAAAGGAATGCATCTCAACCACTGAGGGGGCCTGGATAGCTCAGCTGGCTAGAGCATGGTGCTGATAGCACCAAGGTTGCAGGATTGATACCTGCATGGGTCAGCTGCATATTCCTGCGTTGCAGGGGGGCTGGACTAGTTGATCCTCAGGGCCTTTCCGACTCTACAATTCTATGTTTCTGTGTAATAACAGACTACCTAGGAAGGTGGTGGGTTCTCCTTCGTTGGAGGTTTTTAAACAGAGTTTGGAGGGTCTTCTGACAGGGATTCTAAAGCTGTGACTCCTGCATTGCTGAGGGTTGGGCTAAATAACCCTTTGGATCCTTCCTTGGGAAGAATTAGCAAGAGGAAGCAAATAAAAAAAAAAAGAAAAAGGAAAGACTATAGGACAACACATTACAATTGCTACCCGGGGCAGAAAAATAACATTATATGGTCCGTCAAGGCCCTCATCAATTTTCAAACGGCCCATGAAGAAAATAACAGGTTTGCAAACTTTGCCATGTAGGACATCTGCCTCCATCCCTAAGGGTCCTCTTGGGTGTAAAGATCTGCAGAGGGGGCTCTCTTGGTAGTGCTGCCATGGCCAGGAATGTGGGGAAAAGTAGCCCAGGATGGGGGCGTTCTCTGTGGCAGCCCTTAAAGGCAGAACTCCTTACCTACGGAGGTGCATCCATCTTCTGCCAGGTGTTACAGATGTACCTCTTCGCTCTGCTCTTTCACTGTTAAGGTGTTTTGTTTTGGGGACTCATCACTTTTGTCAGAACCCCTGCTCTTGTTTTGGTTGGGACTGTTGTACTTGGTTTCGTAACCGTTTGATTGCATAACTGCTTTTATAACTGTATAGATGTAAACCTGCCCTGGGAAGACTGGTTAGGAAATAAACAAATAAAAGATCACAACTAGATAATACATGTTGGGTGCTTTGAGCACTTAGAAGTGCAGTAAAAAAACAACGTTAAGGGTTGCTACTACTACCACTATTATTATTACATGTCATCCATAACAGAACGACCAAAAAAAAGACATTTCACCCTGGCTAATTTTGAGGACTCAGATTTAGACCCTTCTTCTTGAAGTCCAGTCTAGGTTTGATAAGGTGGCATAAAATTCGATTACTCCCATCATTTACATTTTTGCAACTGACTCCCCCCTCACCCAGTACACTTCAAAGCTTCCAGAAATGTGACATCTTAAAACCCTAGTGTTTTCCAGACGGAAATTGGAAGCGTTGGAAGTTGTGTTTTTCTGGGTTTTGCATTGGGGTTCCTAGCACTGTCGTCATTTGTCTTCCCAGGTTTGGTGGCCGGAGTGGCGTGTGCCATATTTGCACTGATTGGAGGGACTTGTGCCTGCTTTGCTCTGAGGAAAAAAGGTGAGACGTGGGAAGAACTGCTAAGGAAATAGCTAAATAGCCACATCATGGCTGCTGCGTCCCTGACTAAGAGATCCTCAGAACCCCTGGTGGTCTCTTGCACTCAGCGCTCCCCCTGGTGGGGAACATATTCAAAGTCCTCCATTGTCCTCTCTTTCATTATAAGCCCCCATTTTGTTTGTTTTGTTTTGTACAGTGGTGCCTCGCAAGTCGAAATTAATTCGTTCTGCGAGTTTCTTCATCTTGCGGATTTTTCGTCTTGCGAAGCACGGCTATTAACGGCTTAGCGGCTATTAACGGCTTAGTGGCTTAGCGGCTATTAACGGCTTAGCGGCTTTAAGAAAAAGGAAACAAACTCGCAAGAACTCGCAAGACGTTTTCGTCTTGCGCAGCAAGGCCATAGGGAAATTCGTCTTGCGAAACGACTCAAAAAACGGAAAACTCTTTCGTCTTGCGAGGCATTCGTCTTGCGAGGCATTCGTCTTGCGAGGTACCACTGTATACAGCAGGTTCTCTCCTGTCTTCCATTATACAGTTCAACTCTTCATACCCCTAGTACAGTATTCTCTCCTGCCTGTGTTTCCATTCCTCTCTGTTGCTTGCTTTCCACTAGGCATGGCAACCCTAGACTCTTCTGTCCTATTACTGCATTGCAAGTGGCTGGACTAGACGATCGTTGGGGTACCTTCCAACTGTACAATCCTATGTCTCAGTGATCTTGCCAGAGTTTACTTACATAGCTTCGGAATACTCTGCCTGCCTGCCGCCCCAGCTTTCTCTCTTTCCCAACTTTCTGGAGGGGACAGTATTATATCTTGCAAGAGCTCTTAGCCAGAAATCAGAGAAAAGAATGAGATCGGCATCTTGGCTATGCTCCCAGCAGCAGTGAACACACCAGCTTCCAATAAATGACAACAGATGTTGCTGGACAGCTCCAGATTCTTGGAATTTGGAGCACAGAAAGCCAAGCGGCCCAATGGATAAGAACAGATGTTCTCTTAGTAACTGCGCAACATGATAAAAGGATGCTCTATCCCCACGATATAAACCAAGACTCAAAGATTTAAGTTGGGTAGGAACAGGGGGAAAATGTTTCTAAATATTATAAGAAAAGAAAATACAACTTTAACACAATGTGGAAACATAAGGATGCAGTTGAAACGGAGAAAATCACAAAGATAATACTTAACCTGTTCTGTTTATGTCTGAGACTGATCAAAATACTTACATGACCAATGAATAACAACAAATTCAGTCAAAGGCTTTTAGACCCAATTGGCCTCCTTCAGCGGTTAGGGGAGAATTACTATGTACAATTTGGTTACCGAGAATGGGTCCAATAGGTTAGTTTTTCTAAATGATATGAACTGGCCATTCCTATAACTCTTTCTAGGCACATGCAATGCTAATTGGCATAGGTAGTTGAAGTATTCTGATATTTGTGTCTCAAGAGCTACACCTTTGGGGCATCTTCCAATGCACAGATCTCCGATTGTCAGCTCCCCACCAGCGACCATAGGGGTGCTTGCAAAATACTGTGTGGTCACATTGTGTCATCATGTGATTGTCAGGTGGGCAGCCCCAGTCCAACTGTCAAAGTTGTCCACAGGGGTTGGGGAAAGATGGATCTAGTTCCCTTTCCTTGTCCTGGTTTATAGCTAAAAGACAGGAAGAAATGAGAAGCCGAGAGAAACCGAAATTGACAAATTCATCCATCCCTCTGTGGGCTTTTGCAGGAACTAGTTTCGCATGAAGTGAGGTTAATTTGTAATTTGTGATTTTTCTCTTTGGCAGGCCACCTTTACGTAGTGCCTTTTGCCAAGGAAAAACAGGTGAGTGACAGCCTTTCTTTCAATATAAAGGATAATCTTGTATTTTCATCTCCAACTATACCAAGCATGGACGCTCCTCCCTGTGTGCCACAGACAGCATCTGTGGGCAGCCCCAGTGCGCCTCTGCAAATCTCCACTGCACCAGGTCACCGAGTCCATGAGGCATCCTCCATTTTAATTACCCATAAGGCCTTACATGGTGCTTCTCATATAGAACCATTTTAATATCCCGTAATGCCTTGGAGCACTATCAAAACCTTCCTGAGGCAAATTCTTAATAATAATAAGAGAAGAACAGTTTGGACTTGATATCCCGCCTTTCACTCCCCTTAAGGAGTCTCAAAGCGGCTAACAATCTCCTTTCCCTTCCTCCTCCACAACAAACTAAAATAAAAATAAGACGAGAGTGGAGGTTATAGGAAGCTATCTTATACAAAGTCAGACCGTTAGGGTTGTGTCAAACATTGGTTCTTTTCAGAGTACGCCCATCAAACTAATGGAGATGACTAACTTTGGTCTGTTGGACTGTATGCAGTGAAGTAGATTTGCAAGCAAGAGGATTTTTGCTTGCCCAACAAAACTTGCCTACCCCTTCCCTTTGCCGTCCCCAAATCTGCTCTGGTGAGTTGTGGAGAATCCCCATAACAGATTGAGGGAGGCACATAGGGGGATGGAGGGTAAACTCCATTGGGTATCCCAACGTCCTTGCACCTGTGGATCTACTTATATTGTCAATGGGTCTACTCTGAATAAAAGTACTTGGTCCATATAGCTCAGTATGGTCCAAGTCAGCTTTCTCCCAACCTCTTGGCCCTTCAAATCAAAATATCTCCCACATCCCCCCGCTGGGGTGTGGATCTCTCAGCAACTGACCAAGAATGCCAGCTCCTGATGCCTGGCCCTGTGAAATGCACTCTAGCTTCTGCAATGACTGTCTGGAGGAGAGTACTCTGCCTCCTAACACAAATGCTGGGGGTGGTCATCAGCCCTCTGTTAAATATTAACTGTGGCCTGCAGTTTGGTTAGAGTATTCAATGATAATACTCAGGCAAAGGTGAATATAGATAATTACAACTCCTCCACTCTGCATTGGGGGGTCGCCAACCTTTTTGAACCAGTGGGCACATTTCAAATGTTGAGTGTGTGTTGGAGGTCCCAGCCACAAAATGGCCGCCATGGTGGGGCAGGGCATAACACAAAAAGGCTGCCATTAGGGATCATGGCATAACGTAAAATCAGAGAGTCAACCACCCCCAACCCTTTTATGCAGAGACTTTATTCCTGAATAATTCAAGCTTCTTGTTTCATTGAATGCCTTTAATGTGCTGCTGGTCCTGGTTGCGGAGATAACATAATATTGCGCTCTCTCACATACTGGTGCCGGCTAAATACAACAAGACTAAAAACAGACAAGGTGGCTACATCACGGCCACTCTCAATTCACATAATTTTTTTGAAAGGTACTTGCACATTTTGCCTCATAACTTTCTCTTTAGGAGGACTTTTTTTTTTAATGAAAACTCAGTCAGGGGTACCTGCCGATGGTCAGTTACTTGAACACAAAGTCGGTGTGTCTCTGACACCTCTGTCCTTCATTGCTTTCTAGCCGTTTTCGTGTCCCGAAAAAGCACCCACCAACTGGCATCAGGACACCAACGCTCTGCAGCAGGAGGAGCAGAATCTCCTTCAGGTCTCCGCCTCAAGCAGCGGGTCTTTAGATAGCCCACCAGCCTCTGAGAAAAGCAGCGGGGTCAGCAGCGAGGGCACTTTAAGCACCGACACAGAGAGGACTCAACAAAGATCTTCTCCATCAAATACCTGCGTGCATCACAGCGGCGCAAACTCAAGTAAGGCACTCCCCTGAGCATGCTACTTGTACTCATTTATTCCATTTATCAGTTGCCCAATAATAGTGTGGTTTAAATAGGTATATTGATCAGTTACAAAAGTGCAAATATAGCAAGAAAGAAAACAAAGAATCAAAAATATAAAGCAGAAAGTGCCACAGCACGGAAGGACAAAAGTGCACAGGTCCAGTGCAGCTCCAAAGGGACAATAGAGTGTCCTCCTTACAAATAATAAAGATACAGTGGTACCTCGGGTTACAGACACCTCAGGTGACAGACTCCGCTAACCCGGAAGTAGTACCTCGGGATAAGAACTTTACCTCAGGATGAGAACAGAAATTGCACACTGGCGGCATGGCTGCAGGCCCCATTAGCTAAAGTGGTACCTCAGGTTAAGAACGGTTTCAGGTTAAGAACGGACCTCTGGAACGAATTAAGTTCGCAACCAGAGGTACCACTGTATAGAAAAATAAAAGTGTTCTCCCCCTGTGAGTTCTATCATTATTAAGAATAAAGGTTCTGTATAGTTTTAAACAAACCAGACTTTTGCATGTATTGCTGGCACTGAGTAACCACCATGTGCCTCAATATTTGTATAAGAAATAAAATCATATATATATTAAAAATGGTCATTCAAGCTCTGCCCTTTAGACACTTTTAGTCTGTGAGCTATCTTTTCAATAAAGGTAATTTGTTTAACCCTAGAACACCAGCAATCCAAATTATTAACAAGATAGATCTCCCCCCCAAAAACCCCATATTATAAACAGAACACAGAAGTTTTTCTGAATCCAAATTATTAGGATTTGGCAATGCAGTACAACCCTGGGCTGCTGTTATGAGAGGTGATACAAGTTCTGTTTCTATGTATAGGTTCAAAAGCACCAGGGGGAGAAACGGAGTAATCGTTTGTGCAGTTATTTGAGCGATTTCAGCAAACACCTTCTTCCAAAATTCAGCCACCAAATTTCAGTCCCACCATATGTGCTTATATGTACCAACCACATGGCAGCCCCTCCAGCACAGTCAAGATGCACCAGGATGCACAAAAGAGAGCTATCGTGGAGTAAAGTGCCAGCTATAAATTGATTTTGCCTTCTTATTTTTTAATAACAGAGCAATCCAGCAGTGGAGGAACACACGTCAATGTCAGTTGCACCGTCAGCATCTGTAACGCTTCGGACCACAGCCTGCCGTTCCAGTTGCTGAATGCTTCGGGTGCCTCCAATTCCAGAGACTGCGCTTTGGCAGAAGACCTTCCCCTGTCGAAGGAAGAAAGCCCCTTGGAAAAGGAGAGCGGGACGCAGATTGCAGAAGAGGTGGAGGACAATATGGACGCGTTTGACTACAGCCTGGGGAAGGCACTTCCCCTGAGCATACAAGACGTGGGCATGAAGGCTACATGAGGGAGGCTTGTGGAGACTTGCCGAGCGTGGCACAGCAGTTTTTGTATGTTACAAATGGATCACAAGCCCGTCACGGGTTCTAGAGAATCTCAGGTGCTTAATTAGTAATATACAAAAGGGGAAGAAAACGAACTTTGTGAGAAATATACGTACAGTATTGGAATTCCAGGATTTGTAGGTGACTAAAGATGCAGATTCTGGAATGCGTTGATCACCACGTTGCCCCAAAATTACATCTACAGTGATATGGTGCTCTGATTCCGTGCCCAGTTGCCACCACAAATGTGTCCCCTCCCCCCGTGCCTCCATCCCACCTTTTTCTTTCTATCACCCCCTACTTTGCCCCATTCCTGCTTTTTGGCCTACGTGTATTATTTTTGCTTAGGGTGCAGGAAGTCCCAGGTTCAAATCCCAGACAAGCTCTGCCCAGGGAGTGGAGAAATGCTGCCTGTGTTTTTAGCAACTGGAAGAGAGATGTCGCTCTGTGGCAAAACCATGTGCTTTGCGTGCAGAAGGTCCCAGGTTCAGTCCCCAGCATCTCCAGATGGGGCTGTGAATGCTCCCCTGTCTGAAACCTTGGAGGGCCACTGTTAGTCATTGTGTAGACCATATTGAACCAGATGGATTAATGTTCTGACCGTAAGTGTCAGCTTCCTGTGGGAGCGTATATACAGCACATGCATTGCATGCAAAGAGCTCCAAGTCCAATCTTTGGTATCTCTGGGTAGGCTAGGAATGTCCCGTCTGAAAACCTGGAGAGCCGCTGCCAGTCAGTGTTGACAATACTGAGGCAGATGGACCAACGGTCTGACTTGGTATAAGGCAGCTTCCTGTGGTCATTAGGGACATCTATAACTTAGTGGCAGATCACATGCATTGTTCCCTAAAGGTCCAAGGGAAACTCAGGTAGTTTGGAAAGTTTCCCATCACAAACCCTGGAGAGCTGCTGCCGGTCCATGTCAACAATAGTGAGCTGGATCTGACCCGGTAAAAGGTGTCTCCCTATGGCTTAGCTATCCAATTTAAGCAGAAGATTGGATTTTCAGTCACACTTCCAGAGGCCCAGGCCTGTAAGATAGCTGCAATTTGATTGCAAGGAATGTTTTCTTTCATAATAGGTTTCCATTGTTCAATAAGGATGATGAATTTGTTTTTCAAAACTTTTTCCTCCCATTCAGTATAATTTTCCAGAATTTTAGTCAACATGCTTTTCCATTTATGTAACTGTGTACAGTTGCTGTAATAAATAACGAAAAGAATGTAATATATCACTGAGTGGGGAGAGGAAGCAGTTTTATAAAAAAAAGAGGGAATTTTAGTCATCTGTGCACGAGAAAGCTTCAATTGCTAGTGTTTAACTCTTTCTACCTCCCTTACACATGCTTGCTTGAGAGATGCCTTGGAGAAAAAAAGTGAAGACTTTTGCTTTGCCTTTCAAATGGTCTCTCCTGATCCTGCCGTTGCGTTGGAGGAGCACCTGCTTTGAATGCAGAAGGTTCAATTCCCAGCATCTCCAGGTAGCGTTGGGAGGGACCCCTATTTGAAACCCCGAAGAGCTGGTTTTCTTCAGTGCAGAAAGTTCTGAGCTAGAAGGACCCAAGACTCCTCTGCCTCTATGATTTTGAAGCATCTTGAGTGGCTGATAAATGGAGAGTTCCGTTTTCAGGGAAGTTAAGCAGAGCCTGCAACAGCTGATAACCCCTGTGAAATGAAACTAGGCTTTGCATAGCATAACCATTTTGTTGTTGTTGGTATGACTTATAAGGAACAACCCTCAAGCTTTTGCCAGTGTCTGTTGGGCCCATGCTCTCCAGACAGGCCAAAATACCCAAACCCAGCAGGTGGGACATGCAGATCTATCGCTTTATGTTACATCTAAATAAATCTGACTGTGTGGTAATTTTGAGTGGCTTCCACATCTTCACACACTCAGATCTTCACATGCCATTTATTGTAATGGGAGGCAGTAAAACTGGGCACTCGGCAGCACCAGTAGAAAGCAGGGGGCTTAACCTGTGCTCTGCTGCCCTTGTGCAAACAAACCTGGAACTGATGGGGCAAACAAATGACTAATGGGAAGACTTATAAAGACCCCACAAGCAAATCAGGATGAATGCTCCTTGTCATATGTGAGGTCTATCTGGCATTATTCAGCGCCAAGTAAAAACTTGGCTTTTCCACCAGGACTTTGATGGGCTGAACCGATTTATGTTTTTATTGTTATTTTACTGTTGTCGTTCGGTGCATGTGTGCTGTTTGAATTACAAAAGCATTAATGCTTCTTTATATGACTTCTTCTTTGTATTATGCAATGCATTTTATTTTAAAATTGATGCCGTTTAGAAACCTTGGGTAACAAGTCCAACTGACCGTTGTCACCATCTCATAAACAAATCAGAACGAGACCCACCAAGTGTCCCTATTTTCCAGGAACAGTCCCAGATTTACAGATGCCACCCCGGTTTCTGATTTGATCCTGGAATCTCCTGCTTTTCCTTAGCGTTATAAGAATTCTGAGGCCTCAAATATAGAATAACCATTCATAAATGCACACATATCTAAATATATAAACCATGTTCAATAGAGCAATCCTGAAGCCATTTGGACTCTCCCATTGACCTCAAATATTCCTCTGCAGTAAGGGAGGCAAATGGGGAAAGCCTTCCCATTGTCCTTTTGCTTACAAAGCCTGTTTTAAGGGCTTATTTGTGTATGAATAGGGTGAGCCTGTGACCTGGATTCAGGAACTAAAGTATGAACCATCACTAAAGAATGGCCAGGCTGCCCAGGTAATGCAATCAATGATTTCTGTGTAGACTAGGGGTGCCCAAACTTTTTTCAAAGAGGGCCAGATGTGATGAACATGCATGAGGTCCGACCAAAGTTGCTGAGCTTTTATTTTACAGTTTTACCCCCGAGTTGTTAAAAGTGACCTGCAGGCCGAATGGACTTTCAGACATGCCTGGTGTAGACTGTCTCCTATGATGTATGTATGATGATGATGATTTTGGGGTGGTCTTTAGCTAAGGGGGTTGGGCAATGTCAAAAGTCTTTAAAGGTTCCTGCATACTTTTGTTCAGGGTCTCTCCATTGCCTCCTTGCAAGGAGAGGAGGGAACTCTGTTGCAACAGAAAAATAAACATCTGCCTTGCTTTCCACTGGCTCCTGTCTCCATCCATTCTTCTCTCATGGATCATAGACCTAGGGGACCCAAGAATCCCATGAGGAGTTGGGCAGCAAAAGCCAAACCCCATTTTTTAAATCATTACGGCATCCCTATTTTAATCAGAGAATAAGGAACTAGACCTTTAGAAGACATCTGAAGGCAGCCATGTATAGTTTAGTTTTAATGCTTCATGTTTAATTACGTTTTTACATATGTTGGAAGCTGCCCAGAATGGCTCCGTCCAGTACAATGGACAGAGTATAAATATTATTATTATTAGGGAATAGGACCATCCCTATTTTCATGGGAGACATGCTGGAGGGCTTGGAGTGAATACTCAGCCAAAGGCAGCATAGAGCCTTGTCCAACCCGCAGGAATATGCAGGTTGCAGGTGTCCCATACGGGGATCGAACCTGGAACCTTGGCGTCACCAGCGCCCCCTTCTAACAAACTGAGCTAAGTCAGCGCAGTTTCTATCCAACCGTTCTACAACTAAGTTAAGCTGCGCCTGCGCACAGCACTGCAGCCTGAACGGGGCGCCCTCCGTTGCCATGACAACGGAGAGCCCCCCCGGGGGGGTCACGCCCGCTCTCCCCGGCCTCCCAGCAATGGCGTTCGGCAAACGCTCGGGCCGGCCGACAGATCCGATCGACGGCTCTGCGTCCCACTTTTCGGCCTGCGCCTTCGCTCTGCGCTCGACCTGACGCAGGCCGAAGGTAGGCGGGCCCAGCCCGGCCCGGTTCGGCTGGTCCCTTGTCACACAAGCGAGCGCAGGACGGCGGCCCGCGAGGACTGGCAGGTACACCCGCCTCTCTCTCTCTCTCTCTCTCTCTCTCTCGTGCGCACGCGTCGGGGCGGGACGGAAGAGGGAAGTAAGTGGCCGTCACTCGACGTCGCCGGAAGTGCTGAGGCGGGAGGCAGCGGCGGAGGAGAAGGAGACCCGGCGCAGGCCCGCCTGGGCTGCCCTGTCCTTCCCCCCCTCCCTTTGGCTGGCGAGGAGGTGACTTTCTCGCTACGCCTGATGGGAAAAGGGGGCGGGGCCCGCTAGCTTCGCACTTGGTTTTGGCTTCGCACGTCCATTTATCTCCAGTGTGTTGGGCTTCTCCCCCCTCCCTTTCACAACAACCCCGTGAGGTAGGTCCGTGCGATTAGCGTCTTCCCATTCTGTCTCCTCCCTCCTCCGCCCCCACCATGTTGTCGTTGGGGAAGAATAGTATGTCCCCCCCCGTTGGCATTGCTTCGTGCCTCTTCTCTAGGTGTCCATCTTTGTCAACAACCCTGTGAGGTCGGCCGGTAGAAGGAGCTTCTTCCCATTTCACCCTCCTTTAGTATTCGTGTACAGTTTGCGTCGTAGGAAACACTTAGCCTTTCTCGGGTCTATATGGTGCTTTATTCAATGGTGCCTGTCTCGTTTGTTGAAATTTTGTGTTAATTTAATTTATTACTTAGCTATTCAGCACTTATATCCAGCATATATATATACATCCATTATCCTCCTTCTAAAACAATATTTTATTATTTACATCTCACCTGGGCAGCCTCCAACACATATAAAAACAAGGAAGCACGTGAGCTGGAAAGGCTCTCTGAATAGAGGCAGCTCACACAAAGTCACTTATAAGGCTGTCAGGCAAACAAGGAATGGCAATCGAGGGAAAGGGAATAGAAGGGAGAAAGGAAGGAAAAGCAATCTCAGGCACAAGCTCTTAAGGTTGCAACCAATGTCAGTGGCAGGTCTGGCTGTCTTCTCCTTGATAATGAGCACTCTTTCCCTCAGATCAGATCCAGGAGCAGTGCAGGTGACAACACCCAAGTCAGGAGGACAGTAGCTCCTGCCGCACGTTTCCCTCAGGCAGCTGGCTTGATAGCATCCCTGTGAGGTCTGTCAGTGCAATGAGCATCTTCACATTTTCCCCTCAACCCATACCCCCCCCCATTGTTGTGGGTGGGAGAATAATAGCATTTTAATTTGTTTCTAGTGGTTTCTGCATAATGATCCGTATATAGTATATTATGTCCACATTGCAGCAGCCCTGGGGAGGGGCAGGTAGGATTCTTCCCATTCTTTCTATCTCTCTCTCTCTCTCCTCCCCACCCCCACCCCTTATTATAGCTCGGAAGAGTAGTAGTTGCTTTGTGCTTTCAAACATCAAAAGTGCTTCATGTCTATTATCGTGGTGTCACAGTTACAATGGCCTTCAGAGGTAAGGTCATAGTATTATCCCAGGTATTGATGATGGTATGATATATAAGGTTGTGGCTTCCTTATGGGCAGTCTAAGGAATTCTGCGAAACCACAATTCATATGTATCATTTTTGGACAGATGAGACGTGTTCACGCACAACACATAGTTAAACTATGGAACTTGCTCCCACATGATGTAACAGCAGCCACCAACCTAGATTGCTTTGAAAGTGGATTAGGCAAATTCATGGATGATTTTGGTTACTGGCCCCAATGGCTGTGTTATCACCTGTCCAAGACAGTATGCCTTTGAATACTAGTTGTTGGGTTTTACAAGTGAGGAGAGTGCTATTGCTCTCAAGTCCTGTTTGCGAGCATCCCATAATGTTCACCTGGTTGGCCTCTGAAAAAAAGATGTTGGACTAAATGAGCCTTTGGCTTGATCCAGCAAGACTCTTCTTATGTCTGGTTGACTTCTGTGGAAAGCTGGACTAGATAGGCCTTTTGTCAGATCAAGCAGGGTTCATCTTATAGAGCTTTTTAATCACATCCATTATCCTCCTTCCAAGTGTACACCAAAGCTGTTATGCAGGCTATTATTATGCTATTATTATCCCACATATTTCTCTATATAGCATTTATGCAGTGTTTTCTAGGTCAGAAGTTTTTTAGATCCTTTATCTTAGTGTTACCCTTACAACAGTTCTTTGGGTAGTAACCCCATTGCCTGATTTGACAGGAACAAAGAATGGCTTTCCACAGACCACAAAGTGAATTCATGGCAGATACAAGATTTGAACCTGGAATTAGTTGATTTGTTGCCAAATCTCTTGGCTTCTCTGCTACACTAGCTGTCACCTAAAAAATTTCATATTGCAAAACTATTATTAGACGCGGCTTTATTATTTATTGTTGCTTTTGATGAATTAGAGTCTGGCGTAAAAGGGTTGGCAGCTCTTTCAACAACAGATTAACTGTTCTAAAATTTGGTCCTTTGAGGATGCTGATGTATACGATTTCTCTTGCTTTGTTTGTTCATTGCCAGTTGGGACTGGATAGTTCTTCTCACTCTGGATTATTTTCCCTTCCATTGCATTTGTGCATAAATGGGACACACCTTCTCCTTTCTTCTGTCCCTTCTTAGGCTGAAATGGTATCTGTACACAACTCATTAATTTCTCCATCAACTAGTTAATACAATCACTCCTAGCATTTGACAAAGTGGGCTTTGCCCCATGAAAGCTGATGCCTGAACTTATTTCTCAGTTGCAAGGTGCACCACACTTGGTGGTTTTACTGCAACATAACTAACACCGCTACCTTTCTGGAATGCATCTTGTATTTCAGATTTGGAGGTGAGATTGCTGTGACTGAGAGAAAACAGGTTAGTGGAAGAAAAGGCCTGGCTTTGGGTGAACAGTGTTCTCCCCTTTATTTCCTCTTGCATTATTATTATCTTTCTGTAACATGGTGGTGGTGATAGAGCTTCCAAAAAGATCTACTGTGATGATAATTCGTGTTAAGCATTTTGAAATCTTGAAATGCAATATATAAATGTTGAACTGGATCCAGAAAGCCTCATAACTAGTTTTGTTGGCCCAAGACAGGTTTGGACTTGTGTGCAGTGCAATGCTGTTTGTAACACACTTATTTTGAAAGGGAAGCAAGCTCATAAATAGTCTGAAGAATGTGGGGAGAGTTGAAAGTTCCACTAGAACCTCCACGAACTTGGATAATCATAAAGTAGATCCTTGGACCTGAGTCACTAAGTAGTAGCATTGTGACATCGATATACTATAGTGGTGTAATTAAGAAGAAGACCGATCCCTGCCTGTGTAAAGAATTACAAAATCAAGGTTACAATTGCAAAAACACAAAGCATTCCCAAATGTGCCTCCTAGTTACTAGCAGTAATTAGAAGATAATAGAATCTGTGTAAAAGTCTGGCCTGCATCCCAAGCGGGTAACTGGTGCTCAGATTCCTGAGGTGATGAAATAACTGATTGATTTCCCCCTGCCCCACGGCTGCTCCTTGGCTCTCTGCAGAGTTAATCTGACTCTGCTTTGAGTCTGCATATTGATCCTAGGCCTTATCGCATGGCAGTGACATCATTGGTATATACCAGAGCCTGCAGTGACCCCTCCTGTAGCCTTAAACCCTACTTTGGGCTACTGGAATAACTTTGTGTAAGAGTACTGCACATAGCATTGACCTTTGCAGCTTTACTAACTAAGTTGAACATGTTAGCCAGATCGTAATCAATTTAGGGCATCAGGAAGGTTTTTGGAAAGTTCATATGGTTGGCAGTGACTCACATTCTGTCCAGATGTAGGATCACAACAGGGGCTCTGCTGCATGGGTCAAAACATGTGACTGGGCTTAGATGCCTGTGATAATACACGGGGCACAGTGTGAGTGCTGTGTTTCTGTAAAAAATGAGTTCAACTTCATTCATTAATTCTCTCTCTCCCTCATATACCCACCAACCACCCAGAATAAAGAAGGGCTTATAAAACAGATTGCAAGGTTTTCTCCCCAGCCCCCAACTCTTGTTTCTTCTCTTCTAAGAAATTAAACCATGTCCCCAGTACACTAGGGAGGGAGAACTTGTGACTCTCCAGATGTTTTGCTCTAAATCCTGTTGGCTGCAGCTGAAGCAACCTGTGGATAAGTATCATGGGAATTGTAGTCCAGCAACATTGGGTGGGCCACAGTTGCCTCATCCCTGCTGTGCACAGCTGAAGACAAACACTGTCTTTCAAACAAAAAAACCCATTCCTGTTTTTCCCACCCAGAACTCCAGTCCAGAAACCCTTTCAACTCCCTTGCCTTAAGTGGGCTCTCTGTTCTTTTGCATGTTCGGCTTAATTTGTGCCTGAGCACATACCAGCTGGACAGAAATCCACTCCACATGTTCCGTCCTTCCTTTCAGGAGTCAATCTCGTTTTGTTTTTAAAATCTGCCAGGCCAAGATAAGAGTGTCTGGAGTAAGTTGGGGTTGGTCATGGGGAGTGAGGAAAAACCCTCAACGTAGGCAGCCCTGCATTTGCAGATGAGGGTTTTGCAGTCTGCAGAGAGCAAAACTGGGGAAACAAGTAGTGGCTGGGGAGGTGGGTGGGCCCTGTTCAGGTGCAGAGCATCAGGAAAGGAATTTTAAAATGGAGTGGTTTGTTCCCACCTAGTCAGCCTTTGTTGGGAGATGGCAGCATTATTGACTCAGAGGCAGTGACTGGTGCTGCAACTTACTAGTTCAGGCTTCCTCAAACTCGGCCCTCCAGATGTTTTGAGACTACAACTCCCATCATTCCTGACCACTGGTCCTGCTAGATAGGGATCATGGGAGTTGTAGGGCAAAAACATCTGGAGGGCCAAGGTTGAGGAAGCCTGTACTAATAGGAGAAACAACTCATATCAGGGGAATGCTGGCAAGGTGTTTTTAAGGAGTAAGATTCTACAGCTTCTTAGGAACAGAGGAAGTTGCCTTAGAAGGAGTCAGACCATTGGTCCATCTAGCTAGTATTGTCTACTCTGGCTAACAGTTGCTCTCCAGGCTTTCAGGCAGGGGACCTTCCCAGGTCTACCTGAAAATACTGGGGATTGAACCTGGATCTCAACCCATGGGCAGGTCCATAAGGGAGGCTGTGGCCTTTTAGGACCCGGCCTTTCTCCATGCAGGGTGAATGTATGCGCCTTTGAAGTTAATTTTCCCCTTCTGCGTTTCATGCAGATCCCTCTTAACTATGGAAGAGAGCAACCAGGAATGAGAGAGCAGTCCTTGCTACCCTCTCCCAAGAAGTAGTCATGTTGGAGGGATTGGTAGCCTGGGTTCTCAACAACTACCTCGGCAAGTATGTCAGCAACCTGAACACAGATCAACTGTCAGTAGCTCTTCTGAAAGGTAAGGTGCATGAATGTTACAAACAGGACTAATTTCATTTAAAGCATGCCATACATTAGTTAGAGTCTGTTTCCATGTTCTACCATGGAACCAGTATAGAAATACAGGAGGATTCAAATATACACCTTACATTCAAACACACACCTTTATTTAAAGCATTTTTATTCTTCAAATTTACTTTACTCTTCAGCCAGTAAAGGTCCTTAGAGCAGTTTATAGGTGTCAGTGATAAGACTGTCCCTGTCCTCAGACTTATGATTTAAAAGGCACAACACAAAAGGCAGGAGGAAAAAAGACAAACCTGGGCACTATTTCTTATGTACCAGAGTTCTTGTAATGAGCAGCCAGAATAGAACGATTTGAGAAGTCTTTCATCAGAGCCAGTGGAGAGACCCTGCAGTTCCATCTCTTCCTGTACTATAGCTTAATTGAATCACATTTGCCTCTGAAGCTTTGGGCAAGCTGGCATCTCCCAGTCTATTTCTCACTGTTGTGATGTGGCCAAACTACCACTCTGAGATTTTTAGAAGAAGGGCAGAATACAAATGATGGGTTGCATTCATTGCTGGTCTTACTTGGAGTAGACCCATTGAAGTTAATGGACATGATTAACATAGGTCAGAAGTTTTCAACCTTTTTGAGTCCACTGCTCCACAAGGGACCAACTACATTATTTCTGTGGCACCTCTGTGGGACTCAGGAGCACAGTTACGTCACCCCTTGCCTCTCACCCTTTTTTGAACACCTTCCCTTGTGGAGTGTTTCCTCAGCCACCTCTCCACTCTCCTTGGGCAGCTGCTGCCACCACCCCCAGTCTCTGAGCTGCCCAACCCCCTGCCCCACAGGGGCCTGGGACTTGTTTGTCCATTCCAAATAGCAAGGGCTGGCTGGCTGGGCTCCCTCACCCACTTGCTTGCTTACTCCAAGGCTACCTCAACTTCTGGCACCCAGCACCCCTGGCCAGCCCTAGAGACACCATTCAACTGGGGAGCCTGTAGCCAGGACTTCTGCAACAAACAGCTGTGCAAGCCTTTGGGAAGGGAGGGAACGAGAGGGAAGGAAAGAGGGACAGAGGCCAGTGTTGCCTGTGGCACCCCTGACCATCATTCAAGGCACCCCAGTGTGCCACGGCACACTGGCTGAAAACCACTGACATAGGCCCATTGATTTCAGTGGGTCTGCTCTGAGTACTACTAGTATTGGATACAACCTGTAACTTTTACCTTTAGTGATGCTTAATTGGTTTTGGTATTTCAGACCTGGATATTTTTTTTGGACGATGAGTTGTTGTGCTATCTTGTAATATATTTCTCATTACCTTGCTTCTCTATACTATGATAAAACAGGAGTCTTTCCCCTTCAGTATCTGCTTTGTTGATTTGTTCTTGCAGGTGCTGTAGAATTGGAAAATTTACCACTAAAGAAAGAAGCCTTGAAGGATTTGCTACCTTTTGAGGTCAAAGCTGGTATGTTTTAGAAGTGTGCTTCTGCAGCTGTTGAAGTGTTATATTCACTGGAACACCTTTGTAAGAAGGTTCTTTTTATAGTGACCTGGTGGTTTTAAAACATTAAATTGGCTGTGAATCTCAGCGGCTTCCAGTGACTTAAACAGCATGATCATCACATTTTGCAATAATGCTTGTCACGAAAGTGACATTTATATTCCCTACCTGTATGTATGGAATTTATAGGCAGTGCATCTGATCGTGAGCTCTGCTGGCATCCCACAGGTGGTTTTTTTTAATGTACAGCATCCCCTTCCTTTGGAGTGAATGGGAAGCTTTTGCATTTGGAAGCTTCTACATCAATGACCAGTCACAGAGAGGAAAGATGTTTTTATATGTACTGACATTATTCTCCTTGGCAATTACAGGCTTCATTGGCAAGATAACATTACAGATACCATTTTATCGCCCTCATGTTGATCCATGGGTGATATCGGTATCGAAATTACACCTCATTGGCTCACTGGAAAAGCAAGAAGATTTCGATGAAGAAAAAGAGAGGCTGTTTGAAAAAGAAAGCAAGGCAGCTATTTTATTAGCACTGGAAGAAAAATGGAAAGTGAGTTGCTTGAGGGCTTTGAATGAAACTATCCCTGCATTTGGGGAAATGACTTTAAAACCACAAATCAAATTCCTTCTGGCTGGATCCAGAAAACCGAATTCTTGTTTCTCTCAAATTAAAATGGCATGGCCTTGAAAGGCAATGTGCATACACACAAATGGTTCCTTTTTCTATAAACAATAAAAAATAGGTTTTTTAAAATAAAACCCCCCACATAATTTTACTCATGATTTCTCTTTCCATTAACTGTGACCTGATTTTTTTGGCTACAGTGAGGAACTTGGCTATTGTATATTCTGTGATCTTAGAGCTATAGCCTAATTGTAACATTCATCTGTGTTTCCCAAATTTAGAGGGAGTACTGGGCAAAGATAATCAAATGTTTTCTGCCCACTAAAAAGGTTGAAGCCAGTCTTGCCTCTCTAGGGAGAGAATTTGCTAACTGGGGTGCTGCCACAGCAAAGACCCTGTTTCACATTCACATGAACAAAATCTGTTTTGGTAACGGGACTTGCAGTAGGCCCTTGGAAAATTATCTCAACCAATGGGCAGGTCCATATAAGAGGAGGTCTTTCAAACATCTTGGTTGTTTAGGGGGCTGTAGGTAAGCAACAGCACTTTTATTACACATCAGGATTGGGGAGTCTGGGGCTTCTTTGTGTTGTTGTGCTACAATTTCTCAACAATGTTAGCCAGCATAGCCAATGGTTAGAGATCACGGACTTTGTTAGTCCAGAAACATCTGGAGGATCATGAATTCTCCATCTCTGTTGTAGACAGTGAAATTTTCAAACATGAGAAATAGGTGGCTGATTTTGATTAAGGGCCTACAAGTGTTCAGGAAAGTCTCCTCTCCTCTCCTCTCCACGAGCTTAGTCCACAAAGCCACTTGTAGGTGTTATTTTCATACTTGCACAAGATTGAACCCCTCCTCTTTCTCTCTTTCAGAAAGAGCGGGAACAAACAGCAGAATCTTACTGGTATTCCGTCACCGCATCTGTCGTCGCACGGATCGTAGAAAACATAGAAGTAAGTTGGATCGGTGGACAGTCTCCTCCCTGCACCCTGCCATCAGCTGAACTGTGTGCAAGCAGAGGAAAAGTTTCCTTCCCCCTGAACACATTCTCAGGTTGCTGTAGCAAGCACAGCATATGGGAGAGGAAATCTTGTGAATGGATGATGAGTGCCTGTGGGGATCATAATTGACTGATTGATGGATTATAGGGAATATGCCTTCATGACATTTAAAACCGGGGGGGGGGGGCAACTTGGATCAGATGCAGCCCTTGATGTGCCTCACCATTTGACCTGCAATTTCCCCTCTCCCACCTTCAAAGAAACTGAAGATTAAGCTGCAGCTATCATAATGCCGTTATACAAATCTATAGTGCAGCCACTTTTGGAAAGCACTGTACGTTTCTGGTTGCCTCGACTCAAGGAGGATATTGTAGAGTTGGAAGGGGTTCAGGAAAGAGGAACCAAAATGATCAAGCAGTTGTAGCAGAGAAATTTGGGGCTTTTTAGTTTAGAGAAAAGACAAGTGAGATGTGGCATGATAGCATTTTATAGCATGCATGGCATGGAGAGAGTGGGCAGATTTCTCAATAACTTGCGGGCTAGTGAAACTGAATGTTGGAAGATTCGGGACAGATAAAGTACTTCTTCGCACGGCGCGTAGTTAAATTGCGGAGCTCACTCCCACAGGATGGCTTTAAAAGCGGGCCAGGCAAGTTTACAGAGGATAACGCTATCAGTGGCCGCTAGCCATGATGGTTATGCTCTGCTTCTGGAGTTGGAGACAGTCATGCTTCTGAATACCAGTTTCTGGAAACCACAGGAGGGAGGCAGTGCTCTTGTGGTCAGGTCCAGCTAGAGAGGAGGGCTCATGCTTATTTTTGGCACTCTGCTTTAAAAGATGCTTGGAATGCATTGGAAGTATAGCATCCTTGCAAGAACACTCCCTTACAGCTGGGGAGGAGAGCAGTAGATTGGCCTGAATCTCATTCTGGCACATACAATATATTCTCTGGTACAAGATTCCAGTCATTGTGAGGAGCGACAGAGTTCTGGTGGCCACAGGTGGTTGTTGTTGTTGTTTGGCTACCAAGGCCAGCAAAATAAACAAATAAGCCAACCTGTAATTTCCTCTACAAAAAGATGGCTTGGGTGTTACTTCATTTTGAGTAGGAGGGAGGCGAGTTAGGCTCTTTTGAGCAACGAGGAAGATTTTACTGTAGCAAATGATGACGTGCAAAGGGTGTTGCTGCTGAGCATGTGACTGTGTAGCATGAGCAAATGTTATGCAGTATATTACGCCAGACTGGAACCTTTAGTGCTTTTTGGTGATTGACCAGCATTTCTCCATTTAAGACGGTATTCCGTCCGTTTCATGTATTTAAAACCTTTGTTAGCAATAAGTTTGCACCTGCTAACTGAAGGGAACCTCCCCTTCTCCCTCTTATCCTCCTTCAGTTAAACATTCAAGATGTCCACTTGAGGTTTGAGGATAGCGTCACAAGTCCTTCACAACCGTTCGCATTTGGAGTCTGCATAAAAAATGTATCTGTGCAAAATGCCGTGAATGAGCCGGTGAGTCAATGCTGTGCCCGTGAAGAATTGCCTCAACTGAAGTGCTGTGTTGTGTAAAGTGATTTAAAAAATGCCACTGGTTTCCATGGATGGAATATTGAACAGAAAAAGTCTGATTTCAACTAAAGGATGTGTGAGTTCAAGGAACAGTGGTTTGATTCAGGTCTGAGGCAGAGACGGCTTAAATAGTGATTTTCACTTAGGATAGATCAGCTAGTGAACGTGTTGTCTTCTCATTTTTCTTTTAGGCTCTCTCCTGTAACAAGTGATTTGATTTATGTTACTGTATTTGTTGTACAAGTACCTTGTATTAGTAGTCTTCAACCTTCTCAGACTCAAAACCCACCCTAATTTTTATGGCCATATTGCTGCTACTGTGACCAGCATTAAGTCAAGCTGTGACCTGGTAGCAGGTCCTGGTCACCAATTAAAGTTCAGTGCAGTTGATCTTTTGTTGTTGTCTCTGGCAGCATGATCTGGGTTGCATTTTCTGTGCATATTGGTCATAATGCTTAGATTATGAAGACACCTTGAAGACACCTTCAGCATGTTTGCAGAAACTTTTTTATTGTTTTCAGGATTTGTAAAGATCTATCATTTTTAAATTTCGTTTAAGCGATTTTGTTGTTTTTAGAACATATTCTGTCTTTGTCTTGTGCACCATCTTGATGGTATTATGTTTGTAAATTTGATAATTCAGTAAAGTGATAAATGGAACAAGGTGTGCTGGTTATTTGATACTGTGTGGTTTTTCTGTGGCTCATATCTAGTTGTCCTCATTTTAAGGTGGAGGAGCTAATGAAGAAAAAGCAGCTGGATATTGCTGACTTCAGCATCTATTGGGACACTGATAGTGCTTTAATGGGAGACTTGCCACCTGGGGAGTTGCAGGTAAAAGCTGCTTCTTCTTTTCATTTGCCTGTGAGCATGATAAATGCTTGCCTGTTCAGAGGAATTAACTTGGTTATGATTTCCAGGAAGCAATGGATGAAAGCATGGAAAGCCGTGACCATAATTACATCATGGAGCCTGTGTGTACCTCTGCCCTTCTAAAGAGAAACTGTTCCAAGGAGCCCCTCAAATCGCGGAATACCCCACGGCTTGAGTTTGACATTCACCTGGAGACGATACCTCTGAAACTTTCACAGGTAAAAGTTGCTTTAAGGAGGTTGCCCTGTAAGGCGAGCATTTCCAGTTGTCGAAGCCAGACAGTAACAGCATGCAGTACTTGTTGGCAAAACCTACACAAATCAAGGCTGAATGACATATCAAACAACTCATAGAAGAGGAATACTAACGTACTCCTTTCATTTTAACACAGAGTACCAGCATACATATACCACTCAAGCGAATCATGTACCATTTCTCCTGCATACAATATTTTCACGCATGCACATGTTGCTTAACTTCCTTCTTTACTCCAGGCTTGTATAGAATTGTATAGAAAGGCCCTTGCGTGAATTCCGCCTTTGCCATGAACTTGCTTGGCAGCTTAGGAGAGGCGCAGTCTCTTAGACTTCACCACTGCCACTCCCAATTGGAGAATACATAGGCTTGCTGCGGCCAGATTTCAACCAGCCCTCTGGGTCTCCTTTTAACCATTAACTGCTCACCTTTTAGGAAACCTCAGCTCTGACCTTGGTTTGTATTATTCTGCCCAGTTATGGCAGGTAAAGAATGTTGGAGAGCCTTTTCTTTTAAACCGGTGGGGGGGGGGAGTCAAAAGAAAGGGGAGAGTTGAGTGGAGTTATCAAGAATTGAACATTAGCTTCTGTTTCCATGGAAAACAGCTTCTTATGTACGTAAAGGTCTCTGTAGTGGTGTATGAGTCTGGCACCACCCATTCCTAGAAAGATGCTCTTGGAAGTTTCTTTACCGTGGGAATGCAGCTCTCAGGTTCCCCACATCTGTTGCAAGGGTTGCAACAAGGTATGTATAGAGAGTGCTTTGAACACTTAAAGCACTGGAAAAAAAATATTATGATGATCTTCCACGCTGCACCCTTTCTACCAATAGTACATAGCCTTACATGCCTATAGGCCACAAAAAATTGCAAGTAGTCAGCAACGAAGTTAACAAGTTGGGAGGGCTTGCTTCAAACCCCAAAGCTTGAGTCCTCACAGCCGATATCTATGGAGGTTTCAGAAATTGCTACCTGTGTTTGCATCACTTTTTTTAGCTTCTTTAATCTGAATTTGGGAATAAACGATCAAAGCCACTAACTATAAATCTGTTACTTCATTTGCGTCTCTCTAGCCTTGCCAGCTACCCTGGATAGTTTCGTAAAGCCCGTGTTGCCTTCTCGTTATACGTGTGGACAGTTTTTTAGGCAAAGCTTTAAAGTTCATTCTTGAGTTCAGCCGTTAATATTGGCATTTGTGTTCTGTTACGGAATGCATCCGTACTGATTGCCTAACCACTGTATGGTGATTTTATTCACACAGACACAATACCGACAAATAATGGACTTTTTGAAAGAGCTGGATCGAAAAGAGCGACAACTGAGATTCAGAAGATGGAAGCCAAAGGTCCCCGTAACTGGAAAGTATGAGCTTTGTTTTCTTGGATCAAATAACAATATACGCAAGTCTCCCTTTCCTAATTAAATACTGTTCCCTAAACCTTCTGGTATACTTTTTGTTGTTGATGATGATAAGAATGCACACTTGAGTTGCCATCTGCTTTTATGCTTAATTTTAAATAGGACTGAAGATTATGCTCATACACAGAAACTACAGTTTGGAGGAGTGTCATAGCTTGGCAAAGTGACAAATGGAGATAACAGTGCTAAGATGAACAAGGGCTTTTGTTTGTTCATGTGGTGTGCTTTCAGTAGCACCACTTGTGTATAGTAATCCTGTGATCATGAGTTTGTATGACTGGTGAGCTCAGCACACCATTTAGACAGAGCAGCCAATACTTTGTAAACAGGTTGCCTATAATAATATTCTTCTGATCACTGAAGAAGGCCGATTGGGTTGAAATGTATCAGCTTGACAATTTTTGTTGTCATTCTGTTGGATTTCAATTCGATTTTGACCATAGAGAAGTAAATTTGTTATTGTATCATTTTTTCAATTTTTATATTGTTTGCTCACATTTTTATATATTTTTATATTGGTCTAAAGCTGTACTTCACCTTCCTGTAATATTCAGAAGCATTCTATATTATCTTACCCAACTTAGTTTTTAAGTTTTGTCTTGTTGGTTGGAGATAGTCTACCCCTTGTTGTTTTGACTTTTTAGTATAACCCAGTTGATCCCTTCGGCAGTGCACTATTGGTTTTTTAAATTTATCTTGCAGGCTGTAGGGTTCCTCCTACAGTGGTTAATGAAGATAGAATTGAACAAGTGGGGAGCACAAAACAAAATACCAGCTAGAGTGTTTCCCTGGCTAAGGTGTTCCCGTTTCGACCTGCAGCCTGCCTCAAGCAAGAGCCTTGTAGTACCATTTGAAGCTCATCCCTTTCTTGCATCTTTCTGCAGCCTGAGGGATAACTGCTAACCATGAGTGTTCCACTTGTTAGAATTTTAGTCTCATTTAAAATGTGTGTGTTGCTTTTACTTTTTGACTTTTAATTACATTGCATGTAAAATGCCTTGAGGCAGTGGGTTGGAAGGCAATGAATGAAAGAGTGATGATAATAATAATAACCAGAAATACATTCATTTGCAATGTTTCAGCTGCCGGGAGTGGTGGCTTTTTGCTCTGAATGCCCACATTGCGGAGATCAGAGAGCAGAGGGAACGCTGTTCCTGGGATTTCGTGTTGCATCGGGCCCAAGATGCTGTATTGTATACAGATCTGTATTACAAGAAGTTAAAAGAAGTGGAGCTGTCTGATGAGGAGCAGGTATTGGGAAACAGCTGGGCTACGGTATCTTAGCCATCATTTTGAGATTATAGCTCCTCAACTGGCATGTATAATCATAATCCGTTGTAGACCTTTTGTGGCTTAAAATATATATACGTTGTTGCCTGTTGGAAACATTTTAGAGCTTACCTTTGTTCGGATTCAGGCATAGGCAAACTCCAGCCCTCCAGCTGTTTGGGACTACAATTGCCATCATCCCTGACCACTGGTCCTGTTAGCTAGGGATGATGGGAATTGTAGTCCCAAACATCTGGAGAAGCAGCATTTACAGAGACTCCAAGGGGTTCCTTATCACCTCCCTCCTGTGTCGGAGGCAGTAGGCCTCTGAGTGCCATTTGAAACCAGGATTTGAAACCAACTTCAAAAAATGGGTTCCAATCATAGTAACTATAGTTTCCCAGTTAGAATGTAATAGGTAACTATAGCAGAAATCTGGTACACTGAGGAGTTGAGGGGTGGTGTGCATGCATACAAGGCTCATGCATCTTTGTCCTTAATAAACCGAGATGCCTTGCATCCAGACTGGACCATTTACTCAAGTTGGTGTTGTGATTTCAAAGCTTAATTTTCATAACTTCAGATTAAGTGGCTCCTTCAAGAAAAGAAATGGCTATCTGAATGAAGAGTTGAGTCTTTCAGCTTTCTGGATTATTTGCCAACATTTCCTTTTCTTCCTGCAGGAGGAGATAGAGCGCATTGAGGATGAACAGACATTTGAGGAGCTGAAAATCTTGCGCGAGATAGTGTACAATAGATTCTGCGAACTTGCTGAGGTTAGAGATTTTATGAGATGCAATATTTAGAAGCACCTTAGGGGGGTTGGAGCTGCTAAAGATGCAAACAGAAAACCAACCCAACCTGGAAACGTTCGAGAGTGGTGACTTTAAGCACATGAAATAACATCAGAATTATTGATTTGATTTCATGTGTTGTTTGAATCTCATTTATCCAGTATTCAGCGTGAGATGCAAAGCAAAAAAACAAACAAACCCCAAAACAAACACCCTGTGGCTAATGAGGTTTCTCCAGTACACATTGGGCTGTGTTTGGTTTACTTCTTTGCCCCCTTAGATTCCCCCTCCCTGTATATCTTTTTTTGGTTCTTGCACAAATCTTGGGGCTCTCCCTAGCTATTCTGATCTCATTTTTGTTTTTCGGTAATACCAGTTTGGATCCCGTTTCTGTCACCACTGGATTGTGCTGTGAGTTAGAGGGTGTGGTGGTAGCAGTATTCCAGCAAACACGTTTAGACAGCAGGGATAAAGCAGGTCAATCATGCATTCACTCCAGGCATGTAATAACAGTAAGAGAAAATAGTTCTGATTAGCAGCACCTTTTAAATTCCTCTTTTTTAAAAAAAGAATCATACCTTTCCTCATTTCAAACAGAGCATCAAGGAGCCTCTGACAGATTCTTCAGAGGAAACGATTGAAATTGAATCGGATACTAGCAGCAGCGGAATGCTTCGCTATCTTCAGTCCTGGTTTCCTGGGTGGGGAGGCTGGTACAGCGATTCTCAGGAAGCCCTGGAAAAGGAATCTTTCGAAGGACTGCTTTCAGAAACATCTGAACAGTGGAGGCCAGACGATGTCGCTGGTATGGGAAAACTTACCCTGAAGCTCTAGATCAGTTGTGGGAAACTTGTGGCTCTCCAGTTGTTGTTGGACTACATTTCCCATCATCCCTTGTTCGTTGGCTATGGTGATGGGAGTCGGGAGTCCCAACAGGACCTGTGTGGCTGCAGGTTTTCCATCCTTGCTCTTGGTGAAGGTGCTGCCACACTGTACACAATAAGGGACCCCCCCCACACCTACAACAAACAAGACCCAGAACTTTATTTAAGAAATGTGTGTTAAAATTGCGTAGTTGCGGTGTACTACATGGACAATACATATCCATGCCGATTACGCTGGAAAACCAGTAAGAGCCTGTTTTGACTAGATGTAGTTGGGAGCTGTGTTGTTCCATTCCTGGGACTGGCAATAGAAAATGTGGGTGGCTGTTCCGAAGACCAGGTTTTGATAAAGAGTCTAATTGGCACTCAAACCCTGTACTATTAATTCCATGCTGACTTCTGGTTTGGTGGTCTCATTCTTGAGCATGTACTATTTTTACTTTAAGATTACCTGACCAAGACTAGGCTCTTGCCAGTTTAAAACCTGTTCCACATCTGTTAAAATGATCTGCCTCTGGCAAAATATGAGTTATCTTGGAATCCAGAAGGATCTGGGGGACTTTCCCGCTGATTCTGCAGGCTCTCTTCCATCCGGCCTTCTTAAATTCTGAGATAGGGGTCTGGGCCAAGCATAGATTTCTGTTCATTGTTAAAAATAATTATTTTGTGCTCTTTTAGGTTTGTGCAGTCGTATTCATAAAAAAACCCCTCAAAAACAACAACAGCACAATTAATGGCCAGAAGCTCTCTGTAGTTAAGGTTGGGCGGATTTGCTTGCAAGTGCTTTGCATTTTCTAAAGTCTGCTGTTTCCCCTCCTTGTATTATTAGGTGCCGACGATTTTTTTGATCCAGCTGCGGACGTCTCCAACATAAATACCTTCACAAAGAGGGATCATGTATTGGCAAAGTTAAATCTCCAGCTGCAAGGTGGCTCTGTCACTTTGCTGCATGCTGGGAAGAAGGGCCTGCAGGCCCATGAAAGAGCTTTCATGCAGCTTGAATTTTCAGGTATTGGTTATGTGTGTGCACGCGCGAGAAGCCTCTTTCTGTTAAAATTATGAACTGGAATCTGCAGTGGTGCAGGGGATCCACTATTGCAGTGTTAAACACATCTAATGTAGGAAAACCTTCCAAGCAGTCTCTTCTGCTATTGAACAGCACATGCCATCAGGAAGTAGTGGTATTGGTGAGAATTTCAGTAACAGCGAGCTGCTCAAAATAGGCACCTTACCAGGCAGTAAGTAAATGGCAGTGGGATACAAGGACGAGGTGGGCTCCCTGCGTCAGCCATACATCAGTATCCCTGACAATCCTTTGGTAGCTTTAGACCTGCCCCCCCAACACAGTTCTCTCAATTATATGTGGATGATTTTCTGTGCTCGGATGGGGCCCACAACGGAGCCAACCTAACATTTATTGGTGGCAGCCCAGACACTGCCAGTTCTTTAATACGGCGTTTGCAACCAAACAGAATGTCCTGGTTGCATTCTCCTTGGGGCCGCAATGGAAAAGGCCCTGTTCTTTATGTAGGCCAATGTGCCAACATAGGTTGGATTTGAAGCAGAGTCTCACTTGCACTGCTGGGGAAAATCATATGGAACAGACATGTTCGCAGCAGCAGCTGTAACAAACAAGACACGTTAACCCTTGCTGTCAAGGGGCATTTATCTTCCTTGTTTCTGTTTTTCAGCAGACCAATGCCGTGACTATTTTTTTAGTCAACATGACACCGGCTTTTGTGTGCTTCTTTTTCTAGGAGTAACCATCTTAGCAGAATCTCTTCCTCGGAGGAATTCTTCCCTTTTCAAGGTTCAGCTTGGCGGCCTCTTCCTACGAGACTTAGCGACGGAAGGGACCATATTCCCTGTCCTTGTCTTCCCTAACCCCGTATGTTGAATTGTGCCGATAAGACGATTTGTTGCAGAACTTGGAATTTAACATAAATGTTACATTGTGTTCATAAAAGGGGTCGGGGGACAATCAGTTTTCTGCTAAAGTGAGTTGGGGGGGAGGATTATCCAGCTGTTGTGCTGCAGGCACATCTGCTAGAGCAGCTTTTCGTCAGCCTGTTGCCCCCCAGTTCTTCTGAACTGCAACTCCCATGAGTCTCTGTCAGCATGGCCCCAAAATCAGGGATGATGAGAGTTGATAGTCCAACAGTATCTGGAGGTCCACAGGTTAGTGACCCATACATTAATGATTTGCCTTAAGCTTGAAAGATTGCAAAAAAAAAGGGAGGGCATGCATTTTTTAAAAAAAGTATTTTCATTCTGACTTCTATTTGTGAATTTGATCACACACTCTGAAAAAGGATTTACTTGAATGTAAGCTCCATTGGTTTCAACGGGACTTGCTTCCAAGTGGGTATGTGTTTAGGATTGCAGCTCCCATTATTCAAATTCCACAAGGCCATTAGTTGTACCAATAAGCCCAAGAAATGATAGAAATTACAACAGAATGTAGAACGTTTTGTTTCGAATAGGTTAGAAGACATAACACACAGGGTACAGTGTGGCGAGATCCAGTTTGGTGTAGCAGTGCGAGCATTGCACTTGCACCTGGGAGACCAGGGTTCAGATTGCCACTCGGCCATAAAGCTCTCACTAGGTGAACTTGGGCCAGTCACTGCTTCTCAGGCTATTCTACCCCACAGGGTTGTTGTGGGGATTAAATGAGGAGGGGGGAGAGCTACATACTCTGCCTTGAGCTTCTTGGAGGAAAAGGTGGGATATAAACGCAATAAATAATAAACCATAATCATATCTCTCTTGTTCTCATCAGCAAAAAGAAGTGGGCTGTGTCTCTTCCATTGGTCTCCAGACGTCCTCTTCAGACACGAGTAATGAAAGCGCTGGTAACACTTCTCATTTTTGTAGCAAATCTATCGTTAACAACTGAAAATACACCTGAGCGCTGTGCGTGTCGGTGGCATCATTGCTGATCTCTCTTGTGCTCTGTTTTGATTCAGCTGCTGATGCTGCTGTTCCAGTGTTTGAGATGCTGTATGAGAGAAACCCAGTTCGCAGCAATTTTGAGAGACGTCTGGAAGTCAGTACCCGACCTCTAAATATTATTTACAATCCACAAGCCATTAAGAAAGTAGCCGATTTCTTCTACAAGGGAAGGGTTCATACCTCAGGTTAACCTTTCTTGTTTTTTTTGCTAGAAAATAATTACATTTCTTTATTTTCCTTTCCTTTCCTTTCCTTTTTTTATTTCTTCATACTTAAGTACTGTCAAAGTAGCAATAAAGAATTGATTCGGGACAATGCATGTGCGCTAGTAAGAATTGAATGAGATTTCTTATATGTAAGCTGTGGAACTCAATGCCCCAATGTTGTGACGGCCATCAAGTTAGAATTTTTCTTACGTTACCTTGATGTGGTCATCATAAAGTATTCCTGAGCGGACTTGACTCCTGGATGATTTTCCAGAGCGAGTGTCTGGGAGACTTTGAGCCCCCGGGGAGAGTAAGAGGCATAGAATAATAAGAGCATCTCAATGCAAGAAATCCAAGAGCTAGATTACCATCGGCAGATGGCTGTACAGCTCTTACCTGCAGAGTTCCAGCAAGGGGTGAATTACTAATTACCCTCTTGGAGCTAAACCTGGGAGAGAAATAACTGTGAGCATAGGGTGGTTCTTGCACATAAATGACATCTGCGGTGGGCTTGGGAGTCCTCTGTGAGCATTGTTTTATCTTCATAAAGTCAGAATGGAATGTGTGACTGGCTTCTAACAATGTCTTGGCGGGTTGCGGGAAGAGGAAGTTTTCTCAATTACGGACATTTCCTGCATAGAACATTTATTTTAGAATTAAGAAGAGACAACTCCCAAATTGTCAGTTACACCATTTGCCTAGTTAGAGAGAAACGCTCCTTATGCTCATAAAAGAGGGAAAATAGCCTTTTCTTAACTGGGAAATCCCCCCCCCACGTTTTTCCCCCCGCCTATGAAACTTATCTCCATTGATTGTTACTTTTTTCCTTTCTGTACCATTGAAGTGTAAGCAAACTGTGGCATCCACCTCTGTCTGTCTCTCGGTGCAGGTTTCGGATGCCAGTCTGAGCTGGAGTTGAGAGTGGCTGCAGCTGCCAGGAGACAGTACAACAAGCTCAAAATGCAGACGAAAGCCGAAATCAGGCAAACCATCGACCGCTTGCTTGTGGGGGATTTCATTGTAAGGGGATTTCAAAGGATGGTGACTTGTGTTCTTTGCATCTATGTGTATCAGCGTGAAAGTAGCTTAATGTGATGTCGGTCTCTGGATCAGAAGGGAGAGAGGATCAATGGACACACACACACACATTGAAAAATTAAGTGTATAAAATGTGGTATATTAAGGGGGGAAATTTGCATGGGTTTTTTATTTATTTATTGCAAACTATGGTTGGCCTGGATTTTGGCTGGAATATGAATAGCAGAACCAGTGACAGAGCGCCTGGTTTGCATGCAGGAAAGGTTGCTAGGTAGGGCTCTCAATGTTCCCTGCCTGAATTCCTGGTGAGCAGCTGCCAGTCACTGTGTAGATAATTCTTATTCATTATAAGGTGGCTTCCCATACAAGAGTTGGCTCAAATTATACCGATTTTACATCAGTTACACTAGCTAACTGGTTTATTTATGGCAGGGGTGGCCAACTCTCAAGGGACTGTGATCTACTTTCAGAATTAAAATCTGACAGTGATCTACCCCCTCTTTTTAGGGGTTCAGGTAAAAGCTGTTGAGCTTTTTTTATAGGTGGGAAATACCCCATTTTATGCCCATTTTTGTTCTGTTTTTTGGGGGGATTATTTTTAAGGGGGAAGGGGATTAGTCGCTCACCAAAACAGCTTCCTCTCTGGTTGTCTTTGGACATACTATGAAGATGTTTTTGTTACACAAGCGTTATCCACTCTTTTTGTCTCTCTCTACTGATTTGTCAGTGCTGTTTTTAATTTTTGTGTGCCTTGGAACTCCCTGAATAAACATTCGGCAGGTACCTTCATTTTATATGTTTTAGATGCCTGTTACAACCCTTTTCGTTTCAACCAGATGAAAGTTACATTTACTTGGTTTTAAATTTTGCTGATTTTAAACTATATGTTATTGGTAATTGTTTTACCCTGTTACGTACACAACTTGGATAATATTCAGCTTCTTGAATAAATAAAATTCATAAAGTGCTTTCAATTACTAGCTGTTCATTTCTACTGCTTTCTTTTTATGAATGCAGTTATAAAAATAATAAAGCAAAAATGAAAACAGCAAAACCAAATGAACAGAGGCTTGCACATAATATGAATGCCATATGTTAAAACGTTCCTTAGTAGTATTTGGGGCTGGCTGTTTTCTTGTAATCTTATTGGACCTATACATAATAAATAAACTTCTATTTAAAATATTTCTTTTCTTTTCAGGAAGAAAGCAAGCGCTGGACAGTGTGCCTTGATATTTCTGCTCCTCAGGTGATCTTCCCCGATGACTTTAAATTTGCTGATCCAGTTTTAGTAGTAATCGATTTGGGAAGAATGCTGCTCACCAACACACAAGGTACTGTTTACACTTTTAGTAGGGTGATGATGGTGGAGGAGCATGCCTGTTAATCTTGAAATCAGAAAATTGTTATTTTATTCAAAATGCTTTGAATAGGAAGAGAATCTGTAGGGTATCGCCAGTCCTAGTCCTTTAAAAAAAAAACCCTTTTGGTAAAACAGCTAAAACTGTGGCTGAATATTCTGATTTAGAATGCAAGGAACCAGAATCCTGGAAGCAGCAAGGAGTTCAGTTCCTATGCCAGTTTCTTTTCTAATTACACATATTTATGCCATGAATTCTGCTCATATTGACCCAGAGCAGATTCCAACATATACAGTCATACCTCAGGTTACAGACGCTTCAGGTTGCGCGTTTTTGGGTTGCGCACCACACCAAACCTGGAAGTACCGGAACGGGTTACTTCTGGGTTTCGGCACATGCGCAGAAGCACCAAATTGCAACCCGTGTGTGCGCAGACGTGGTGCTGCGGGTTGTGAACGTGCCTCCCGCACGTATCACGTTCGCAACCCGAGCATCCACTGTAGTTAGCAGAGTAAAAGAAACTTAGCACGTTGCAGGATTCCCAAAAAATAGACGAGAGGCAATTAGTACTTCATCCAGGAGAGCTTTACTGCTATTGAAGGCAAATGAGCATAATGGTCACAAATCCAATACATTCAGGATTGGCACTGTCCAGTTGCAGCAGACAGGCTTTGTTCAGGGATAGACTTTGAGCATAAGGTTGAGAAAGAGAGAATACCTGACTAAAGTTCTCTCTCCTGTCTTCTCAATCTTCTAGAGGAGCACAAAAAGAGGAGCTCCGGTGGTCCGTCTTCAGAGCTGAGTGACCTGAGCGACGATGAGTATAAAACGCCTCTTGCAACCCCTCCAAGCAGCCCGCCTCCTGAAATTAGCGCGGCTGGCGAGGACAAAGCTCTCAAGTTCACGGGGGTAGAAATCAGTGAAGCGCAGCTGCAGGCGCACATGATGAGTAAAAAGATGTATGAGACCTACAGCTTGTCATTCATGGATCTGCAGATCATGGTCGGCCGAGTGAAAGACAATTGGAAGCATGCCCAGGACAGTGATGTCGGCCCAACCCATGTGGTGGAGAAATTCAACGTCCACTTGCAGCTGGAACGCAGGTTGATCTACACCTCTGATCCCAAGTACCCGGGAGCCGTCTTGTCTGGGAATCTGCCTGATTTGAAAATACACATCAACGAGGATAAAATAATGGCTCTGAACAACTGCTTTGGAAGGCTGAACACATCTGATACGGACATTGCAGGCTCTTCGCAGATAGGCAAAGAGGTGACTTTTTCAGATCTGGACCAGCGCGGAAGTTTGCACAGCTCTGTGGTGAATTTAACACAGAGCGTGATGGTGGTAGAACAACACACTAAGGAAGTCCTTGTAGAATCGCAACTGCTTTTAGCGGAGTTCCAAGTTAACTGTATGCAATTAGCCGTTGAAAGCAACGGCCGGTATATCTCCGTCCTCAAGGTTTTCGGCACAAACGCACATTTTGTGAAGAGGCCTTACGACGCAGAAGTTTCTCTCACAGTCCACGGCTTGCTGCTGGTTGACACTATGCAAACCTATGGTTCTGATTTTGACCTCTTGATGGCTTCTCACAAGAATCTCAGTTTCGATGTTCCAACAGGAAGCCTCCGGGACAGCAGAGCCCAGTCCCCTGTCGGTGGGCTCGATGAGGCTCGTGTAGCTGACAGGGTACACTCAACCAAGAAATACGCTGTGGCATCAAATGATTTGCCTGGCAACTTCCCACACGATGACGAATCCTTAATTAAATTGGAATACCAGTTTGTTAGTGCAGAATGCCCCTCCATGAACTTGGACAGCACTCTCCAAGTGATATCGGTCCAGATGAACAACCTGGATATCATTCTCAACCCGGAGACGATCGTTGAGCTGATTGGCTTTCTCCAAAAGTCCTTCCCCAAGGAGAAAGACGATTCTAGCCCTCAGCCACTCATGACTGATGCAGAAAGGCATTTCAGCGAACAGGAAACCTTCCAGACCACCCACGCCCAGAGTACAGAGGTAGCAGTAGACATCCACTGGTTAAACATCCTTCTCCTTAGGACTGTTACGATGGTGAACGGAGAAAAACTTGGCCGGAAAATTGCAACGGCGAGCATTGGCGGAACCAAAGTGAACGTCTCCATGGGCAGCCGGCTGGACATAAATGGCTCTCTGGGTTGCTTGAATCTTATGGACTTGACTCTGGACAGCATGAAAAACCAGTATGTCGTAAGCATTGGGAATATGATGCGGTATGAAAACCTCACCCACGTCCCGGGCTCCTTCAAGCCTACATTTCTCCAGTTTGACGATGCCAGTAGCCTTCCTGACGCCTTGAGCTTCACTTTCTCAGAGAAGTCGAAAGAGGAGTGCTCGCTCCAGCTCAGGATGGCCTCGCTGCATTACAACCACTCGGCCAAGTTCTTGAAGGAGATCACCTTGTCCATGGACGAGCTGGAGGAGAACTTCCGCAGCATGCTGAAGAGTGCAGCCACGAAAGTGACCACCGTCTTGGCCACGAAGACGGCCGAGTATAGCGAAATGGTGTCTCTGTTCGATACGACGCCTCGGTCCAGGGACCCCTTCAATTTGGAAAACAGCGAAGGGGAGGAGGTCTTTCCGGTGCGCTTCAAAACCGAAACGATCAAGCTTATTTTGAATGTGAACATTGAATCCCCAGTGGTATCCATACCCCGGAAGCCGGGCAGCCCAGAGCTGCTGGTGGGGCATTTAGGGCAAATATCGATCCAGAATTTTGTGGCCGGAGAGGACAGCCTGAGAAGCGATAGGCTTCAAGTTGAAATCAGAGATATTAAAATGTATTCTCTAAACAGCAGTCATTTAGCAGCCAAGAAAGAAGCTTCTTCTGAGATGCCAGATGCACTGCACCCTCCTTCGGGCATTGCTAGCAGCAGTGGCAGCAGCCAGGAAGATCCTCAGTTCACTCGGCACGATTTCTTTGAATCCTTACATAAAGGCCATGGTGAGTTAAACAAGGCTTGGGCTCGTTTGCTCCCACTTGCCAGAGCTACGGATTTGTTGGTAGCCATGCAGTCAATCTGGTTTTTTATTAAGTCAGGGGTGGAGAACTTTGGGTCCAGGGACCACATGCAGATGTCTAGGCCTCTCTGGCACTTGGGACTCTTCATTGATCTTGCATCATGCTCTCCTTGGGCGTTTTTGCCTAGCTTTAATGTGCCCTGATAATGCTTCTTGCTTGCCATAATGGAGGGTAAAGTGAGGGGGGGTGTATAAAAAGCTAGCCTACTGCACAAAAGTGAAATCTACATTTGATGCTCTGCTTACCATTGGCATGTGGCCCCTGGAAGGGCCCTCGGCATGTGGCCCTCGGACTGGGAAAAAAAAGGTTTCCCACCCTTGTATTAAGTGGTAATAGGTGTTTTCTTTCATCTGTAGCAGTGTTTCCCAAACTTGGGTCTCCAGCTGTTTTTAGACTACAAATCCCATCAACTCTGACCACTGGGAGTTTACTTCAAAAACAACTGGAGACCCCAAGTTTGGGAAACACAGATCTATAGCTTCTTCCCATTTTGAAGTAATTTTAGACACAAAAGATCTCAACTGTTTACTGATTATTAACAGATTCGCACAGCTTAGCATGGCTTTGTATTTCTAGAGGATTCTGGAAAGAGAAGATAGTCAAAGGCAACTGACTTTGACTGTCATCTCTTTCCGGAAACCTGGAATTTTTCAGGGCTGTGGGCGAGCATGGTCTTCTGTTCATACTGGGCTACAGTTAGTAGCAGGAGGAGAGACTTCTGCTTCTATTTTTTAACTTTTGCAAACCTCAGCACGGACAAAAGCCCCAGTAATGAGAATTGTGTGCTGCCAAACATTGGAAAATTCAGGACATGCAAAAGGAAGTACTTCTTCACACCACATACAGTGGTACCTCTGGTTATGAACGCTTCTGGTTACGCACACTTCGGGTTACGAGCTCCACTAACCCAGAAGTAGTTGCTCCCGGTTGTGAACTTTGCCCTGGGATGCAAGAGGACGTCATGCGCCAGAGGCGCGTGCACAGTGGGAGGCATCTTTAGCGAAAGCGCGCTTCAGGATAAGAATGGTTTCAACTTAAGAACGGACCTCTGGAACGAATTAAGTTCGTAACCAGAGGTACCACTGTAGTTCAAGTGTAGTTAAAAGTGTGGAATTTGTTCCCACAAGACGTAGTGATGGACACAAATTTGGATGGCTTTAGAAGAGAATTAAACAATTTCATGGAGGATCAGGCTGCTATCTGTGATGACTATACCCATTGCCGGGAATTCCAGGTGGGGAGAGAGCTCTCTTGTGCTCAGGTTCCACTTGTGGGATTCCCATAGACATCTGGTTGGCCACTGTGGGAACAGGGTATTTGGACCAGATGGGCCTTTGGCTTGATCCAGCAGGGCTCTTCTTTGGTTCTTACTGAGTGGATTTGTAATCACTAATTTGCATAATGCAGGTTGTTACGGGTTGTAGCAGGCAACACCTTTTCATCATGTGAGTTCGAACAACAGAATTGGAATCAAAGTTTCCATCTTGGCTGGTGAAGCTGCTACCTATAGCCTGGAGTGTTTTTATCGTGTTTTTACTATTCTGCTGGGAGCCGCCCAGGGTGGCTGGCGAAACCCAGCCAGGTAGGCGGGGTATAAATAATAAAATTATTATTATTATTATTAGGGGTGACCCATCTCTGGTCTTTATCAGATCATAATGCATCAGTGACTGCTAATCCAGATCTTAATAACATTGAACACATGTTTCCTTAATTGCAGCGTTTCATATTTTGAATAATGCTACTATCCAGTTCAAACTGGAGAAGATTCCAGTAGAGAGCGATGCAGAGTTGGCCTTCTCCATGAACGATGATGTTGAAATTTCAAGCCTTATGCGGATCGAGGGGAAATTTGTCAACCCTCTACGGGTAGAGTACACTTCTGTTTCCAATTTTGGGTAGTGGTCCTCCTGCTAAAGATGACTATGATGCCGTTGGTTGGTTGGTTGGTTGGTTGGTTGGTTCTTCCAGGATTCTCAGTGGTACATATGCTGCATTTATTATTATTATTAGTTATTGATTATATTTATATACCACCCTTCATCCAAAGATCTCAGGGTGGTTCACAAGATAAGAAATGCAGGATAAAAGCACAAAATAAATAGTTAAAACAAATCAAAACAATACCCCCCAACACATTTAAAATGCTGTAGAGTGGTCCTTGTGTGATAACCTTTAACTCCTCCGTCTATTTTGTTGTAATTCACAAAGTGGCCTCTCTCTGTATGGGGCAGTTTCAAGCACCTGCAAAAAAAGTATGGTCCTGCCAGCACACTGTTCTCTAGCTGATTTTGTAGCATGGAGTTTAGTGTGAATAATAATTTAACAAGGGCTGTTTGGAAGAAACTCCCCTTATGCATTTACAGTATGATACTGCTTCCAGGCTAATGTACCTGCTGGCCACAATTCTTCACTGACGGTACTTCCACCATCTTGGAGGTGTAGAGCGCTCTTTCTCACTAATGCATAGGCCTGGGACTGGCAGCCGTAGTTAGGCTCTTCTGCTCCTGGTCCAGGAGCCCATTGCTGCTGGGCTAATGCCTCCAAGTTGCCTCGTTAGGAAAATCTTCAAGTAGTTTGCATACATTCCACTGCCAGGAAACCACAGTTTTGTTTCCTGTCTAGCCTAGGCCAGAAGTCCTTCTCTCTCCTGCCTATCTAGAAACAATTTGGCGACAGCAGAGGAGCTCTGGAAGAAAATAGAGGTGGCAGGAAAGATTAGTTTAAAGCTAAGGAAAGATAATCAGTTTAAAGGTAAGAGAAGAGGGTTTTTTTTCTCAATAGGCAAGAGACAAAAGGACTTCTGATCTAGGCTACACAGGAAACTAAGCTGAGGTTTCCTGGAAGAGAGGTGGAAGATGAGCACATGCAGATTTCTTGACAAGTTTTCTGTCTTGATAAGTTGGAGACATTAGTCCAGCAGTAATTGGCCCCCTTTACGCGGGTGGCGCTGTGGGTAAAAGCCTCAGCTCCTAGGGCTTGCCGATCGAAAGGCCGGCGGTTTGAATCCCCGCGGCGGGGTGCGCTCCCGTTGCTCGGTCCCAGCGCCTGCCAACCTAGCAGTTCGAAAGCACCCCCGGGTGCAAGTAGATAAATAGGGACCGCTTTCTAGCGGGAAGGTAAACGGCGTTTCCGTGTGCGGCTCTGGCTCGCCAGAGCAGCAATGTCATGCTGGCCACGTGACCCGGAAGTGTCTCCGGACAGCGCTGGCCCCCGGCCTATAGAGTGAGATGGGCGCACCAACCCCAGAGTCTGTCAAGACTGGCCCGTACGGGCAGGGGTACCTTTACCTTTACCTTTTATCCAGCAGAGGATGGTAAGTTCCAGTGAACCATCTTTGCCCCGCCATGTGTTCACTGAAGAAGTGGGGAGAATTTCATCTGAACAGCCCTACTCTCATGCCAGAAGAAGCATGATACATGTGGTTGAAAGTATCACCAGACTTCTTGAAACTCAGTTTCCAAAGATTTTTACAATGCACATCTTTCCCCTTAAAGGTGGTGCTGGCAAAACATGTGTATGAGCAAGTCTTGCAAACCCTTGACAACCTAGTTTGCAATGAAGATTTGACCAAGCCATCATCCAGCTTTCCATCCTCCCCGTATCCCAGCTCCAGCTCCCCATCAGTATCGCTCCGCAGCATCAGCACAGACTTTTCCACCGACAGGAAGGAAAACGGGCTCTTCAGTCACTCCAGCTTTTCTGCGTCTTCAAACAAATTTGTGCCTGTCAAGGAAGTGGCACAGTCCTTTACTCAAATACAAGCCACATTTCACATTTCAGAGCTCCAGGTTCAGCTGAGCGGTGACCTTACGCTTGGGGCACAAGGCCTGGTTAGCTTGAAATTTCAGGATTTTGACGTTGAGTTTGCCAAGGACCACCCTCATACCTTATCCATTCAGATTGCCTTACGTTCTCTGCTGATGGAGGATCTTCTGGAGAAGAATCCAGACTCTCTGTATAAGAACCTCATGGTGTCGCGCGGAGCACCCAAACCATCCAGCTTAGCACACAAGGAGTACCTTTCCCAGTCTTGTCCGTCCGTGTCTAATGTGGAATATCCAGACATGCCCCGTTCCCTCCCTTCTCATATGGAGGAAGCTCCTAATGTCTTCCAGCTGTATCAGCGGCCCACCTGCGTCTCCCAAAGAAGGCACAAAGAAGATGCAGACTCAGGCTATCCGTTAACGCCGCCCCCTTCTCCCACCGCCGAAAGGACAGCTACACCTTGCGGGAAGAGCGACTTTGACGATTCCTTGGTCCACATCAACATGTTGCTGGTGGACAAGAAGCACCCGGAGTTCTCTTCTAGTTATGGCAGAATCAACCGTATTGTGGATGTTGACTTTAACTGTTTGGATGTTTTGATAACTCTGCAAACTTGGGTGGTGATACTGGACTTCTTTGGGATTGGGTCCACTGCCGAGAATCACAGCATGAAGTCACAGCCTGAAGATGTGCAGCATACCATTAAATCGGAGGCAAATGTATTGTCAGCCTCGGAAGGCCAGGACTCTCTAAATACCAAACTGGATCTGAAGGTACGAGAGGGGCAGGGGGTCCTGTTTGTCTTCATAAATTATGTCTTCGTGCAGTGACTACTTGCCAGGTAGTCCCTTTGGCAAGTAGGACTCCCAGTAGACTCTTCTGGGTTGCCACTTTGGAGAAGAGAAACAGGGTTGTATCCAATGCTAATCATACTCAGAGTAGACCTATTGACGTTTAGGGACATGGCCAAGAGGCACTTCCATTTCATTGGGTCTACTACTCTTGAGTAGAGCTTTGTTGGATTCAAACCAGGAGCTTCACTTCTCTAAACAGCAGAATAAATGGAAGAAAAGTGGCTTTCTTCCAATCTCTGCACTTGTCAGATATCTTGTGACAGAGGCAGAGTCTTCTGTTAAGCCAGTGCATCATGTATGCTCTTGCATAGCTGATTTTTAAAAAAGAGATAAAACAGCTGGTGCCATGGATGGGTAGGAGATGGATTCAGACTGTGGCACGAGGGGTCAATCACTCTTTGTTCCTCTTTTGGTCCCGAATGGAATCATCACATTTTCTGCCTGCTATTTGCAATGGCCTCCCCTTGCCAACTGAAGACTTTACAGGGCATAATTCAGGACTGTGACAGAAGCAAAGGGTTGAAGCACTCCTCATTCCATCTCATTGTGCTTTTCATGTTGGCTGTTTATTACAAGGATAACTGCATGTCATGCCTGGTTTGACCCTCACTTGCACAGAAGTTTGGAGAAGAGAAGAAACTTCTGCTGGCTCTTCTGTTCTCCAAACTTGCATGCAGGTGGGAATACTTTGCCTCTCTTCCAAGTCAAGCATGAAGGTAGGCTTGTGTTGACTACAAACCAGTTAAGGCAAACCAATATGTGTCTTAAGTTTGTATTTGTTTTTGAGTAGGCATTCAGATGTATTTCAAAACATACTTCTGATTGTTCGGATGACAAAAGTTCTGAAGGAGAGTTGGAGACATGAATGTTGGCTTGATTCAGACATCGTGCCAAACCGTTGTTAGAGGAGATTTATCCTTTGCATTGTCATTTTGCAAACTGGTTTATAATTAGCTCTCAGTGCAGAATCAGAAACTGGTTTGACGTGGCTTTGTAAACCATGATTTGCCATGGTGTTTTAATACTGGCAAGCCATTGTTGTAGCTTTCCCCCTGTTTCTGGAGACAACTGAACCTGGACCTGTGAGCTGGATATTTGGGGAAGCGTCATAGCTCTGTGGCAGAACATCTGCTATGCATGCAAAAGAAAGCAATCTCTAGAATGTCCAGGTAGGGTGAGAAAATGTCCCCTGTCTGAATTCTTGGAGAGCTGCTTCCAGACAGTGTAAACCAATGGTCATAGATGAACCAATGGTCATTATAAGGCAGTTTCCTATGTTCCTCTGGTTGCCAAGCAATTGGAAGTTGAAAGCAAAGAAACAACTGTAATCCATGGTTTGCCTGGCTTTAAAAACAAACAAACAAAAATCCCCCACCCAAATCATAGTTTGTATTCTGAACTGTGGTTGATACAATCAACAGCCAGAGTAGTGTTTGAATTTAGCCTTCCTGTCAAAGTAACTCTTAGACCCAGTATGTAGCCAGCTATATGGTAAGGCAAATTCCACTGGATGTGTCTTTTACCTGTATTGCTAGCTCCTGTTGCCTTCTAGATGTCTTGAATCTCTGTCTCATAAGGATGACCTTTAAAATGTGCCTTGAGGAATAATATTCAGAAGGAAGGCTTGTAGCACTTGGATGGAAAAGGTCATAGATCTGAGCATGTTTCCAGTCTCATCCTTTCTGCTTTATTAGGTGCATTCCCTCTCCTTAGTTCTGAATAAGACGACCAATGAACTTGCTAAAGTGAATGTATCTAAACTGGCCACTCATGTGGAAATGATTGGTGAGTGTGAGTTGCCTACACTTCTTGTGGGGTGGGGATTTGATTATAGAAATGAGAGTTATGTTACGGGATGATTTTCACACTTGGGAATCACTGCCAGCCTTGCTCCCTTGTGCCACATACGTCCCTTTTGGACTTGCTAAATACCCAATTTGCCAAGCAGAAAACCGGAGGAAGGGAACATGCAGCTGAATTTGGTGATGAGACTCAGATCTCCAAATTCATGGCTTTTTGACATCTGGCAAAGAGCAAATATGTCCCAGTTTGCACGTAATGTTAAACCGTAGTTCATTTAGTTAAGCACAAGCAGAAACCAAGGTGTGTGGCCTTCCAGGAGTGGCAAAGCGAGAGACTTGCTAAGAAGGCACTTCAGAGCAGCATGTAAACTACAGCTAAAAATGACCTGCTGGCTGATAAATTTTGCTCTGAGCTGCTGGTGAACACTGGGCATTCTATTAGCAACAAAATCCTCCGGTCTTGCTTTGGTTGTTTATGTGGTACATAATTGAAGAAGTGTATTACGAAAGCAAAGACAACGTCAGCTATTAGTTTTGTACGGTAGATTGACCTATTAGGGCTTTACTAGTTTTGAAAACCCAGCCATCCTCCTTCTCTTCCATTATATATCTTATCAAGGAAGAGGATTCCCCCCCTTTTTTTTGGCTTCCTCAAAATACTGATCCCTTCCTCTATTGTGGGGTGCTGAGCAGGAGGGAGTTGAGAGTTACAGCTTGATTATTGCTGTCAGCCAGAGAGAACACCTTGAAACTTACGCCTTCGATTTCTCATAACCCACGTCTGGTCTTGCCTCCTTGGCCCCTTTTACTGGCTTTAAATTAGCTGGCAGTGAATGCTAATTGCATGGTGTCTGAACCATCTTCTGTTCTTGTAGAAGGAGATCTTGCCCTTCAAGGGAGCCTTGGAAGCCTTTCCCTCAGTGATCTCACCTCGCACGGAGAGTTGTACAGGGAACGTTTCACTACCAGCGGCGAAGAGGCACTCATCTTTCAGATCTACAAGTAGGTGGTGGAGACGTTGCTGTTTGGCTAGGCTGCTTCAGCATGATCAGTAGGATTCCACTGATGCTTCCAAACCAGGTGTGGGGAGGCTTTGGCCCTTCAGGTGTTGCCCCATGAAGCACGGCCAGTGAGCAGGGATGATGGGAGTTGTAGAGCCCTAAGGCTTACCACACCTGTTTCAGACCAGACCAAAACAAACTAAAATACATTAGATTTATGTGTGGTGTTTATAGAGGTTCCTCCTGAGAGTGACAGCATTCCCAAACCTGGGCAAAGACCTCAGAGCGGTTCTTCACCTGTAGTCTGGTCCATCCTTCCATGTGAGCACTCCATCACTTCATTCCAACCTCATTCCTCAGGAGCGATGGCACTGGAAGCCAACATTAGCCTTGTCATTTGCAAGTTTGCCACCCTGCTCCCTGAGGTCCTCTGCAGAGACCTGGTGCATATCCTGCTAATATCTGATCCTGTGGCTTTGCCCAGGCTTGGGAATGCCCTTTCCTAGGAAATCCCTTCAACTCCCTCAAGGCTGAAGACATTTGTTGTTCAGGCCTGCCTCTGACGTCTTCATTTTCAGCGCCTGCCAGTTTTGCTTGTTTCCCTAGCTGTTACTTGGTTCACATCATCTGCCAGGTTGTGTCTGTGCGTTTCATTTTTGTTTAGTTTTTTATATTTTACTTGGAACCCAAAATGTTGCGAGCTGCTTTGGGCACCTCATGTTTAAACATCCTCAGATGCACTCACCGCTGTCAATTACATCTTTTCAAGAGCATAGCATCAAGGAGAGTCCCTGCCTTCTACAATGTGCTTTATGATTAGGCTTCCTTCAGAATTATCATAGCTCAGTTGGTTAGAACATAGGGCTGATAATGCTAAGGTTGCAAGTTTGATCCCCATATGGGACAGCTGCATATTCCTGCATTGCAGGGGGTTGGACTAGATGATCCTCAGGGTCGCTTCTGTGGGAATGTTGAGGATAATAGGAAAGGATATATTAGATAAGTATTATCCTTCCTTCACTCACGCTAGTAAGTGATGTAGCAGAGCAGATTCCACTCAATATAGCTGAAAGCTAGTTTGCAGATTTGATTGAATCTCTTAGTTAAATTTATTTCCTGGTGTCCCCTTTAATCCCTCTTAAAGACACAAGAGTCTTTCCGAGTAAAGTAACAAAACGTTTGCTCACATTTCAGTTCACAATTCGATCCCTGAAAGGCAGGCTTTTCTTAGTAGTTGCACAAAGAAAGTGTAAGTTCATCTCATAGGGAGACTGAACTCATGTGCTGCTGGCTGAGAGCCAGCAGACAGCTAAATTAATATAACAAAATGGCTGCAGGAGAGCAGCAACAAGGCAGCAAGAATCAAGACTGAGACTGAGAAAATAGCAGCATGACTTGGCTCTTTT